>JAHQIW010005724.1:2500-140069 GCA_019055375.1 Parelaphostrongylus tenuis
ATATGCTAACAATCACCTCCAACGATACTACGAATGGAGTCAAGTGCATGGACAATTCCTCAGAGATTGATAACGGCGAGAGCCTTATCTTTTACTCCTGTAAGGTGATGACAAAGTTGTAAAAAATGGCATAAGTAACCGACAATCTCGCCACTATTCATAGAAAGGCTGAAGCTTTCGGAGTTGATCAACCTTTGAAGAGTGCAGTGTGCATTCGTCTCCAACTTTTAGCTTCGTTAGAGGTGATTAAATGCCACTGGTCTTCACAACACCTACCGGTGGCCTAATAATGTATCCGCTAGCAGCAATTTTTCGATCCTGGAGAGGCAGCAGGCTTGAGTGAGCCTGAGCACGGGCTCGAACTCCCGACCACGTGTGCGTGGCAGGGAACCTCCCTCCAATGCGACACAAGCGTTTTATAGATATTTGAAAAATATCGCGCATTTCAGATGATATAAATCAACTTACCGCCAGCCTTATACGCTTGAAGTCAACGACACGTACGGACGGCAGTCTATAGATAATGTAGGCGCGATAGTTTGTTTTATGAGTTATTGGATTTCCTATGAAACTGAAAAGGCAACTATTAGAGAATCTCTCAATTAGTAGAGGCAGGATACCGTTTCAATTCAACGGAAAGAAATACGTACGTAACATATTCCAACTTCTTGCAATTCGCTAGTGGATCGATATCGCCCAGTTCCGTGATATTGTTATTCGTAAGGGCGAGAATCTTCAAATTTGGTAGCTTATCACCGATATCGGGCTGTATGTAACTAAATTTGAGCACTTATTACAGAGTTCGGTTGCTGTAAGGATAGAAATGAAAATCTTGAAAATGAGTGATATGTCCTTTTCTTCAGTTAAAACTCGCATGAGGTTGGTACGTCGTCTCCCTAAAAATTTGATGGCTAACACTTCAGAAATCCCAACTTCGCCAAAACCTAATCAACTCTAATGAGGAAGAAGTCACCGGCCTAATGTGGACACACTATGGAGAACGAATATTTTTATTCCATGTAAGTATTAAAAAGGCGTTGACGACAGCGGGTCACCGAAACGTTAGCCATTAAAAGAAAGAAAGAGGACATGCCAACGTTGTGCAAGTTTTAAATTAGGGAAAAGGACAATTCGTAAGGAATTTTGCATTTCTTCACTCGTGCCGAGCTTCAAAGGTAGCTGGACTTTCGAGTGATTTACCTTGCGGCTCACTCTTTCTAGGGGAGGGGATTAGAGTGATAGCGGGACAGGAGCCTCGCTAGCATAGTACATTGATTAGCATGCGCCTCTGGAAACGGTGAGAAGCAAGCTCAACCCCGTCAGAGGTTCATAAGCCTTGCATATCACCCAACATTACTGGATTGAAATAATACCGTCATATCACTGCTAAAAAAGCCGATAGGTAAAGATATCAGTACTCTTCCGTTATCCACACCCCGTTCCAATCTTGAGAATTCTGCTCTTCGGGCCATCGTACTCATTCGATAGCTCAAATATCGAAAATTTCAAAGGTGTACTTGAATTTCGGAAAAGACCTCAGTGCTGTAGCAATAAAAATAAAACTATGTTCCCACCTGGCGCCTCTTCGCGCATATTTCTGTAATTTACTTGAAAAAATTATTTCACGTATTGTTAGAATTCCTCGTATTCCGCGATGTGATTATGAAAAAAACTTTGTTCTACCGCTCTAAGGCCTTAGGTTTTATTCTCATTTTATACTGCCAAAGGAACCCCCTGAGAAGCTCAAGCCTAAGCAGCCTAAGTCTATGTCCGGTAAGCATATGAACGTATAGAGGAAATCGTGGAGTACCAAAGGCATATGTTTCATCTAGAGAAATGTGAAAACAAAAGTGGCACGCCATATGTGAACCGCGTTTAGAGGTGAAGCAACTGTACGATGGATAAACAGTCGCTCACACACCCTAGCCGACAAGAAGTGCATGCCGGAAGCGAAACTCAATTTTCTTCTGGCTACTACAACACCTTAAAGAGTTCTTTTCGAAAAACTAAACAAAACATTGAAATTGTCTAGGTTCAAGCTATCGAGAGATTACTGAAAGTCTAGGGTAAAGGCTTTGTAGAACGAGAATGCCCAGAGGCGAAATACAATCATTCCCAATGTTATAGCGCATCAAAAAAGCCCGTTCAGAAATGTAGTATAGCATTGAATCCGTCGAGATTGAATTTATTGACTGACTACTAAAACTTTAGGAGAAGCAAAAGCGCAGTTTCCAAAGGGTCAAAACACGGTACTGGTTACGGAAAAGCGCCAAGATTTCCTGCTGAATAGATATCTCAAATCATGTATCCAAAGCTAATAGCAAAAACCTACTGAACTCTGTTGTTGTGGAGGTAGAGAGTATGCAATCGCTTCAATAATGGTAAATTATCCAATCGTTTAATGTCATTATCTGTCAAATCAACGACATCGAATTGATCCTATAACAACTAGATGTATTTGAAAAGGAAAACGCCGGCTGATGGAAACAGAAGAAGGCTGGCTAAAAACAAAAGACAGATTGGAGCGACTTAACAGAGACGTACCTTTGTAATTCCCATGTTCTCAATCACAGGAATTTTATAACCACGAAGATTTAGTTCACGTTCTCGAACTGTGTTGATAAACTGCGGTGCGTTGTCGATCAACTCAACCGTCAGACGAACCATTCTATGTTCTGATTTGAAATCAATGAATAGCGGTTTCTCGACTAAAGTTATGAACTAAGACCAGATAACTTCAGGGCAAAAAGCGGCCCATTCACGTTGACAGTGACGTCATGGAAGAATGATTTATTAGACCACGTTAGAACAACCTCAAATCTTCACAAATACATGGCCTTTTCATCGAAGAAGATCTGCATTCTGTAGATCTGTTATATACAAATCAAAAAGAATCATGGAAAACAAGTGGATATAAGGTTCAAATGCTTCAGTGAAATGACATTTTACGCTTGAAAATTGGGTACAATTTCTTTATCTCAATCCATAATCAATTCTTTGAAGAAAGGGTCTCATTTGCTTTTTGCTCGTATTTCTAGCAATCAGTGATAGCTTGAAAAACGTAATTTTAATAACTAAACCTTTTCTGGAGGCCTTTTTAAGCTGCTACATCGAAAAAATGACCACATTTCACATTCAATGCGCATTTTTTGCTCGACTAGGGTTTGTGAATTGTCTTTTAACTCAATTTTAGTACTTATTTGATAGCATAAATTATAGTGATTCTGAGAGGAGCGAAAAGAATATCAAATTCCGCGTTTCTAGGCTCACGCCCTGACTTTATAATGAGTCTATTCGGCAATGTAAGATGAAAATAATAGGCTAATACCCATAGAACGGTAGAACATAACTCCTTCTGCGATTCTGGAACGGACTACCTTGATATACCTAGACACGAAAAGATAACATCCTCAATTAGATAACAGAAATCGCGCGCTTTCAAGGCGGCTTTGAGATCACTGCGCGTAGCGCGACAAAGCGCGCCGAGCGTAAAACTCAAATTTAACTAAGCTGCTACAGCGCATCAAAAAGTTTTTTCAGGAAACAGTCATACCTTCAGAATCACCAAGATTTAAGCAACTTAACGATCACTAAAGAAAGTCTAAGGGAAAAAACGAAAAAGGCCCTGTAACCAAAAGGTGAAATGTGGTTTACGATGCAAGAACTACACTAAAGTTTACAGCTACAAGACTATCACAGATATCGACAACTGTGACGATCGTAGTGCGATGGCTGAACAAAGCTCTGATGAAAATAATAAGGCAGATAGTCATAAGAAAACTACCATGAAAACTACAATTGTGCACATTAGGATAAAAAATCCCCATTGTTTGAGGAAGCCTCCAATCCTGAAAAAACAACTGACATGATTGGAAAAACTTCAATATAAGCTAAATATAACAAGATATACGGGAAAAAACCTGCAATTACCCTGTGAATTTCCTTTGACGAGAATATAAAAGCCCAATTTCACCATATTCCAATTGTCATGACCTCCATATCGCATTATATTCAAAGCTAATGCCACATGAGAATGGCAGTTATCACAACATAAATTATGCTGAAAATTGGAGAATTTATATGGAGAAGAAATGGTGCCACATTTCTAGCACCTATGGGAATCTTTGGCAAAGAAAAACGGGGAAAAAATGGTATGAAATGAGAGAGATAAGATTCCAGTTCATACTTACAATTCGTCCTTTATATTCATCTGATGCTTCTTGGATAGCTCTGTCGTAGGCTTCTATTCCACCTTCAACAGAGTCTATAGAAAGCCTCCAATACATTGTCGGCCAATCAAATCCCATATCATCTTCCTGTAAAGGAGCATATAAAATCATACCGTTCTTCTATCACAATTGAATATTTCAGTCCTCCAAGAACAACCCTTTTTCCTCTTTTTTTTCTCAGACTTCCATAGACATCCGATAGCTTTCGTCATTCATTTAGAAATGTTTTTAGTGTGTTCTCGGAGATTCCACAAGTTTGCTTGTTTACTAAAAACGCCATTTTAGCGCGCTGTGGTGGCGAAGGTGAAAACTGAGTTCCCCACTCGGTGCGCATTCTCGCAAGAATTTCCGTCACTCACTTGGAAATGTTTATTGTGTTCCAAATGTTTCTTGGTTTCCATACTAGAACTGCAGAAGAAACTTAACTCCATCGTTATATGGACTTAGATTTTTAGTTCCATTTCATCTTACCGGACAATCCCGCTACTAAGCCCAGGCCTAAGTAACTGAAGTCTAGGAATGCGAAACGTAATCTTCTTTTTGCTTTTACAGCGCTGAAATTAAGGTCCTTACAAGAAAATAGAGAGCGTTAAAATCGCCCTAAATATGTAATCAAGTAACTACTGAAACATGTTGAACTCTGGAGCCCCTAGTATGCCTATAAGTGCCACTGTTCGCCCGACCGGCGGGAATTACGTACTTTCGCACGCTCAGATAAAATACCGGACTTTATCTGATAAACTGAGGTTAAAAGTCGAAAAAAGGTAAAGCTCTGGGGCTAATCAATCTCTGAGGAATGTGCCATGCATTCGTCTTCAATTCTTAGCTTCGTTTGAGGTGACTGAATGTATATTTCGCCTTACAATGACTCGCGGTGGCCTCTCGTAGTATCAAATCAGTGCTGCCTATCCTCTCAGATAAGTGCAGCACCAGAACGAACATTATGATCAATTAATGATGAAATACCACAGAATATACTTGCAAAAAAGCTTCTCTTAGTATTAAGAACGCCAGTGTGTCGAAAAATCCTGTTTTGAGGAGTGAATAACGTCGCTGTGGAGAGTAAACATTTCCAACTGTTCTACAACAATGTGGAGTGCTGTGCAAAAACGTTTGCGTCAGCCGGAATTTGAACCCAGATCTCACTCTTTCCGGAAGCGAATGCTAACCGTTGCACCACCGTTATAGCGCGTAATAGCGTAAATACGAGTGCTGTGCAAAACGAGCGTCGGTGATAACATCATACCACTGCAAGTGGCCGTCAAACAAAAAGAATTCTGACTGTTCTACAATAATTGTTTCCCTTTTGCTTGTTAGTGTTTTCGTAGTCATTCGAAACCTGGCGAAATGACAATTTCCATACTAAGCTCGGCTTGTAAAACGACATTCATACTACGTTTTACTAACGAAAAAGGGATAATGTTTCGCATTCGAAGTGCGTTTTTCAGCTTCATGGTGGATTGCTAGTTTACTATGAGGACATTTCATACAATGACTGGCTTTGCAAGAAACTCGTAAACAGGAATTATTCAAAGCCGGAACTACTCCTGACTTTGCATTCATCTATGAGGATACTTCTTCGGAAATGGCCAGTGGCAATTTAGGGAATGTTCATAGCTGGTATATGTGGATAATATAAAAGATATGATTATGTTAGACGACGGCGACAAACTTTTCAAAGAAAGGTTAGTGACCATTCGAAAGCTTAAATCTCTGGCTAGAGCCGTACGTGACCGCTTTTTCCTACACTCTTTTGAAAAGCTGTAAAATTGAAAGAAAAAACAACTATGTTTCACATGACCACGTGTTTTTTTCCACACCTCGCTTATATTTCGCTGGAGAAAAACTCCTTCCTTAGAATGCTAGTACTCCTTTGATAACATTAGTCTAGATGAATTCAAAAATGTGTTGGCTTTTAGGAAAAGCTCTTTTGATAGCACTGTAGCACAAAGAAAAGATCTGTGCTCAAGATTCGTTGAACAGAGCTCTTTCTTTGCACTGTTACTAATCATTCAATAGCGCACGTTTCAACGATTCCATCGCTGTGCTTAAATTCTCAGAAAGTTTTCGAAAGAAAAAAAGAAAAAGGAAAAAAATTTCTTTCATTATTATTTGAGCCAACATGTCATGTGGTCTGGTAAGGGCTCTTGTACAGCCCGAGACACATGTTTCGTCCTTACAGACTCATCAGCCGGGCAGAACTGACTATAATCTTAATAAAGCTCTCGAAGGAAAGGTATAATATGATAAAAATACCAGCCAGCTAGCAATCGAGTGCGAAAACACTCTGTGTAAGGTGAATGTTTCACCTGACATGGAGTGTAAAGCGTAGGTCGTCGATAACTCTCTATAAGGAGTGTGACGCTCCCGAGAGAACTGACTATGAAAAGATCGAAAGACGACGGGTTCTGCCCGGCTGATGAGTCTGTAAAGACGAAACGCGTGTATCGGGCTGTACAAGAGCCTTTACCAGACCACATGACATGTTGGCTCAAATAATAATGAAAGGATCTATTGAAATTTGAGCGTGGTCTTAATAAAGCACTCGAAGGAAAGGTATAATATGAAAAAAATTTCCTTTTTTTTTGATAAACCGACGCCGTGGGACTGTAGCCTGAGATCTCAGCTTTCGAATGGTTAGTAACACTCCTATGAAAAGTAGCTCTCCAGCGAATGAGATCGGTTTTTCTTGAGTCCCCTCCTGATCAGAAAGAAGCTATTGGCGTTTCTGAGAAGCAAGCATACCGTTAGAATCCACACGATCTACACTATCAATCGATTCCTAGAAATACGACGGTGAAGCTAATGAGCTTTTTTCTTAAGAGGAAGGAGGGACAAATGCGCTGCGATCGATAACAGAATAGCATCTAAAAGTTCAGGAAAAGCGAGACAGACTTTTCTAGAAAAAGGAATAAATCCTTGTGATGGGTTTATCAACTGAAAAAACAACTAATAACAAACCGCAACATAGTAACTACCGGCGAAATCGCGAATAATTCCCTTGCTGGTCGCAATTCCCATATGGCCAATCAATGGGAAAATCCATCTAAAGCATCAAAACGGTAACAGCTAACGAAGATAGAGGCGAATATTAGAGAGCTAACGTGAGTACGGGAAGCGGAGTCCAGACAATACAGAACGGAAATCGATGACGACGAATATCGATCGCCTCGGAAGCCATCGTGGTCCTTCCTTCCTGTTCTATCCAGCACCCAGCACCAGAATTCCCCTGCAGGTTGATCGGCCACTGAAAATCTGCAAGAAAACGAATCCACGATAGGCGGAGATCAAAAAAATCAATAAGAAGGAGGCGCGATAAAGTGTACATGCATCTCGCCAACATTGAAAGCCACAACAGGGACCACTTTCTCTTGCGACGGGACCATAAAAATGCCGAGTAGGCGATCTGACCAGATAATATTCCCAGGAGTCGCGTGGCGTCGCGCTGCGTTAACAGCGATGGAGCGCGAAATATTGATAGGAGCAGAGAATCTGAATGAGGCAGGTCACAATCTTTACGTCTTCCCATCGACCGCTTTTTTATAGACCCGCTCAAAATGATGTGATCTGGTGGGGATATGACTTGTTTTGAGCTGCTAGGTCTGATAGAATAGAGGCGCCTATCAACCGTCCTATTGGGATTCATCAGCAGCACCCTCCATCGGTTCAGGCGATCCTCTGAGGTTAAATATTCCTCTATAGAGGAATCGACGCCGAGTAATAAATCACCGAAAGTCAGATGATGGAATTACGTGACATAGTGGTGACCGGTAGTCGAGGAGGTTTGAATCATTATAACAGCTGCGTACTCGATTGCCGGTCACCACAGTGTCACCTGTGTACATCACGTGACTTGGTGTGGTTTATTACTGGGCGTCGATTCCTTCATAAAGGATTGCTCAACCTCAGGGAATCGGCTGAAGCGAGTGAGGGTGGCACTGATGAGTCCCAGTAGGACGAAACAGGCGCTTGTATCGCACTAGACCTAGCAGCTCAAAACATGTTATGTCCCTATCAGAAAATCTTTACGGTCATTTACTACCCATTCTTTTTCAAGGTAGGCACGAACAGGAAGTACAGCGCTAAGAATGCTGAGTTACAAGTAGGACTTACAAGCTGAGGTAGATCTGAACTCTCAGTTGCCCACTACGAGGGCTCACGTGTTACCAACTGAACCGTCGAGGCTCTCGATGTGGCTTCTTTCGGAAATATTCTGAGCGTTCCCATTGATAAGTGTACAACCGCTTTTAACTTCAAGGCAACATAATTCGGCTTTAAGTTAGCGTCTATATTGCAAAAAATTTTGCCTTTATAAGGTGTGTTAAGGCATTTATACAGTGCAAAACACGGGTTTCGGCCTTGCAGCCTCGTCAGTTTCACTCTGCTCTCACGTCTGTGCTAATCACGCTCGTGGAGAACCTCCTAACGTAGAGGAATCGTCGACGAACATGTTATACTGCCTGTAAAGTGAGAATTCATTTCACCCACGGGTAATATATCACTATATATCTAGTGACATGATCATATATATATATATATATATATGCATATATATACGTGTATATGTGCATATATATGTATATACGTATACAGTACTTGTAGCATTTAATTCGTTTTTCATCTTCTTATTGGACGGCGTAGAATATTGGTTGAGCGGGTTTCCTTGTAATCTCGCGAACAGTCTGACTGTGGCTTCCTATAGGGCGTTGTTGTTGGCTGCCAGAGAGGGGATGTAGCTCAGCTCTACGCGCGAACATCACAACCACTCGGCCACGGTGCCCCATATCGGCATGTAACCTTTTCCCTATCGCGTGCAAGAGTGGCCCAGTGGGTCCTCCTCGCTCTAGGGATTCGCTGAGCATCATATCTTTCTTCTATCGCTTTGGTGAAGAAATCGAACCAACAGGTCAGTGGTCTTCCTTTAGAGCGCTTGATGTCCCAAGGAATCCAGTCGGTAACGGCTCTCGTCCATCGGTTGTCGTTGAAGCGCATCACGTGTCCGGCCCACCTTATTTTCGATATCTTGGCGTGTAGAACGGTTTCTCTGATTTTCGATCGTTGACGTAGGTCGGAACTTCGGATCCTTTCTCTCATTTGCGAGATACGGAATACTCCTAGCATCGACCTTTCGACTGCGCGTTCGATAACGGCAAGTGATCTTTCATCCTGCTTACGTAGCGACCAGGTTTCTGCTGCATACGTTAGGGCAGGGATAATTGTCGAATCGAAAAGGTGGGCACGGAGTCGGATGTTCTTTGTCCTCTTCACTACATCTGCGATGCTCTTAAACGTTCTCCAAGCCGCTCGTTTCCTCCTGCTTAACTCTGGAGCTAGGTCGTTCATCATGTTGATTTCACGACCTAGATAGACGTAACTGGAGCATTCGGAGATTGTCCTTCCGTTGAGCGAGAACGGGGCATTAGAAACCCATCCGTTCCTCATGAACATTGTTTTCGTTAGATTCAGTTGAAGACCAATCTGTCCACAGGCGTTATCGAATTCGGTCAACATTCGTTCCGCTTGGCTGATGTTTGTTGTCATGAGAACGATATCGTCAGCAAAGCGAAGATGGTTTAATTGTCGACCGTCAATTTTCACTCCCATTTCGTCCTATTCTAATGTTCGCATGACGTTTTGTAGGGTGGCAGTGAATAGTTTTGGCGAAATTGTACCGCCTTGTCGAACTCTTCTTCTTACGTCGATGGTGATATTGTTGTAGAATGGAGATATTTTGGTCGTGAAATTTTTATAAAGCTCACGAAGGATCATTAAGTACCGAGTAAGGACGCCCTGGTTATCCAGAGCCTCTATAACCGCTTATGTTTCCACTGAATCAAAGGCTTTCTTCAGATCGATGAAAGTGAGACAGAGTGGTTGTTTGTACTCTCGTGAAACTTCGATGAGTCGTTGTAATATTGTATATATATATATATATATATATATATATATATATATATATATATACACCTGTACGGGATTCGGAAATTTTGTCAATTTTGTGTTTTGTATAATTTAACAGTGATATGATAATTTTTTTATTAATTCTGAAAATTTTGATGAACTCTTCGTTTTATTTTGCTCCAAAAAGTGTTTTAATTATTTGTCTCTTTCCAGGTGTGGTGAAGTTATCAATCGTGAAATAAAAACATCGCAGTAGTTGAGTTGAACAGAACGAAAATGAAAATTACCGACATGGGTAAAATCGACTAGTCAAGAAATCAAGAGTCTACACAGCCGTGAATCGTACTCGGATTGAGAGCCGTCCTCGAAGAGGTCGTTCACTCACTTCATCTGCTGGGAAAGACATTCACAACATCCAATGGCCAAGTTAAACGAAATCCGGAGCGCCCGATGCGCAAAATGACTCAGCAAGCTCGGGATCAGCGAGCGGAGCCTCCGAAACATTATCATGAATAAGCCGATGCTGCGCAGTTACGAGATCTTTAGTGACTATTTTCTGGACAAAAAAGATGAAAAAAAAAGATTTTTAAGGGCTCGGCAAGTGATTCATTTGATTGCTGGTGCTCGTCTGTCAAAGATGCCTTTTACGGGTGATAGGATATCACAGTCGAACCACTTCACAATCGCTAGAATCGCCGTCAACTTCTCAGGAAGGGTCAACAGAAGATGGCAGTAGCGGAGACCGCGAACCGCAGTCGTTTTCCGGCTTCTGTGATAGTCTGCACCGGCATTTGCGCCATCAGAAAAACATCGTTGCTCTTCATTAACAGAAACGTCAAAATCAACGCTGCCAGCTACCAGCAGCAAGTTTTACGGTGCGTAATGGAGGCTTGGAGTACTCAGTAATTTTGGTGATGATGGATTCACACTTCGCAGGACTGAGCTCCTGTGCATTCTGCCCGCTCTACTATTGCCATCTCTCAAGAGGTGTTTCCACGCTTTTAGGGCAAAACATGTGGCTGTCAAACTCGCCGGATCTCAACTCAGTGGATTACTCCTTGTGATCCATACTGGAGAAAAAAGTCTCGACTACTCGTCACACTACCGTAAATGCGCTTGAACTGGTTTTGGCACGCGCTAGGGAACGTAACACCGCGTGTGACGCCTCGCTTCACTCAACTAGTGCAACTGGCGCCGACTCATCTTGTAACAGTTATTTTTCCGAATAACTGCTACATTCCCTCCACCTCTACCCTTATTTCTATCGCATATCATCAAGTGAGCGCATGCGGCGCAGTGGTTAGAGGGGCCTCGCGTCGCACACGAGGTCACTGCTTCGATCTCGCGCTCATGGCTCACCATGGCATCCATCCCTCCGGGGTCGGTTACTTGGTACCAGACATGTCTCAGACTTGTCTAGTAGGATAAGCAGCACTGACTCGGTTTAGCGGGAGGCCACCGCGAGTCATTGTAAAGGCCAGATGTGCATTCAATCACCTCAAACGAAGTTATTAAAAATGGAGGCGAATGCATGACGCATCCCTCAGGGATTGATCAACGCCGAGAGCTTTATCCTTTATCCTTTTATCATCAAGTAGCTAATATTCCAATTCTGGATAATTAAAGAAGTCAGGCACTGAGTCATAGCAGCCGTTAGTGTGTTCGGATGGCGGATGGCTCGTTTGACCTGCAGCTGGCGACCGAACTCTGTTTTGACGGTCAAGTACAGGCGAAAAGCTGCGGACGATTGACAGATAGTCACGCCCACAGCACTTCCATTCGTCTACAGGCGCTACTTTGATTTCGGCTTTAACTTTCACCTCTTTTGGCTCTAGATCATCCTGGATAGCGTACTGTAGTTCATGTCGTTGTATAATGCCTATGTGAATAATTCAAAAGTTCGACTTTCTATAAACCTCAGCATAATCAATTGATATATGAAAATGGAAAAAAAAAACAGACTAATACTATATACGTCCAGGCTCTGAAGAAGGCGGGTCGCCGAAACGTCAGCCGAATTTCTACAACTGTTTTATCAACCTCGCGTCACCTATGTGAATAATTATTGCCCCTTGCAATGTTCAGCTCCTCTCATTCATCTAAAGAGCTGGGGTTCGGGGGATCTTGCACTTAGGTTCACATCTAATGCATCATCATGAACTATTAACATTGCGTTATATGTCGTGATTGTTGTTTCTTCAATTGCAGTTATGTTGTAATTGTTATTTGTTATAGGTTGTTCGTTACGGCAATGAATATGGTTCGTTGGTCTCAGGATCAACACTGTCCTTCATCCAAACAGTAAAAGACCCACGTGGCAAGAATAATTGAGACAGTCGAGTGATCCCTACGGCACACAACACACATCCACTCACAATGGGCAACAAAGCCTAACTACTCTGGTATAATCACTAATAAAGCTAAACCAATCAAAGCACTTTCCACTGATAAACCATTACATCTCCCCCTGGAAATTGAACTTGCGCATACTTTTGTGGATGAGATGCTGCGATAAATAGAATTCAAATCAGATTATATGTGAGTAATATGAAATTTTATTACCCATAAGACAATGGAGCAATGCCTTTTCTACAACTCTACAGAAGCCTCTACTCCTGAAGTCCACTACTGATGAAAAGTTGCTCAAATTAACCATAACTGACATCGTATAATGATGTGCAGTATAATTTTTGACTAAGTCATCGTTGTGTAGTTGTTTTGGTATGTTTCAATCAAAAATATCCTTATTGAAGTTTTTTCATCCATATTCCATATTTACTGGTATAAAATCCCTTTTGGTAACAGAGAGTCTGGATTTATTAGGAAATTATAACATTGTGAAGATTACGTTCTCCATCTAGATCAATCGCGCCGGATACCGTGCGAACGACCAGCGCGACGCCGCCTGTTATCAGCGGCCGTCCTCAAAGGGTTAAACCAAAGTGTCGATTTATCACTGATTAAAATGAAAGTCATTGCTCATCCGTTGATTGGTAGAAATTAACACTAAATGAAAACTTCCGTTCTCTCTCAGCTAATAGTTCACCCTCCAATTATCTGAACAGGTTGACTGAACAATCTTAGTGTGTTTAGACCAGTGCCGATGTATGAATCTTTTACGATTCCTACGATGCTAATGTTATACCATTTTCGAGCTTAGCCATTGGCGATGGACGCCTAATTTTCAACTTTTACAGGTTTGCTGCTTTGTTGCAATTAGGAAATTCTCCGACTAACAGAGGACTTGAATGGTTGTGAAAATGACAGTATCCAACAACAGTCCCTCGTCTATCGTTCTTTGGGTATGACTGATATATACGCTATCGTTTACGATGTGCTACCATAATCAATCATTTGAACGCTTTGCTGTCAATGTTTGGAAGAGCTTGGAAATGTATTTTGAATCCAGTTGTAATCGCACGTTCCATACAATAATCATGCTAAATAACATTGAGCAGTTGCTAGCGGGTCCGTGGCCGAGTGGCTAGTGATGCTTGACAAAGTGTTAATTGTCCCCAACATTCTCTGACAATCACACACGCTCCTCCCCATAGCCTAGCTTTCCTCGAGGTAGCAAGGAGTTGCGAGCGATCAGTATTCTTCAACGTTCGTGAAGAAGATGAACCTCAAGAACGCGAAGAGACGATTTCAATGTGAGAAGTAATGGGATATGCAAAGCAATAAATAACCTGTAATGCGGGTCAACTAAAGCGATAAAAGTGATAAGCAGTTGGTAGTCAAGTCGCCACTTAATGAAATTGATTGGTAAAAGATTTCTTTGTGAATCAGTGAGCGTAAATAGCGAATTTTTCAGTCTGATCTTCCCACCTCCATCTACTTTCGGTAAGTTATCGAGTTATTAGTTATCGGTTATTATTCACCACAATTTTCTTAAGGTCGTTATTCTTAGTGTATTTTCTGATAAATTAATCCGCGTGGCAGACGTACAAACAAATATCAACCGACAGGGAATCTACTACTGTAATTCACTACAAATTTTCGAATATACAGTGTGGTGAACACGTTATGGAACTCATTCCCTTATAGGGCAGCACTTAAAGTCTGTGGGCGCAGTGCGGTTTTTGGCATTTAATTAAGGTTCTTTCTTGGTCTGTTAAAAAATTTTCAGGTTTCTCTTTCATCTCAATGTCTCATGTCTTCTTAACACTTGGCCATATTTTTGGTGCATGTAAAACTCATATATGTGAAGAATAAGCGCATTTCTACAACGCCACCATAGTGTTGTTGACACAATCAGCCAGTTGTAATATTGAGATGTATATGCATTTATGGAAGCCTTCTCGGTGAAGTTCCATACTTTGTGACAATATAATAGGTTGTGAAAAAAGTTCTGTCGTATTGTCTGAGAAAACTATTCTTGCAGGTGCATTTCGTTCAAATCTCAACTCATCAGAAAGTTGGTTTTCTTGTTCATCGAGCGGCATATCATTTGTTCACACTGCGTTTACTATGGAACTATGAAAGAAGAAACTCGTCTGTTGTAATTCCGCTACAAATTGACTGTCAACGCTTTTGAGGCTCATTAAAAAATCTGCAAGGCGTATAGTGACGAAATTTGCGGTGCTCGTACAGCTCAGCATTGGTTTGAGACATTCCGTGAAGAGGGAGACCAACACTGGCAAGCCAAAAGAGCAACATCCACGAGAACTCTATCGCCAAGCAGTCCCCAGTCGAATTGGTGAATCGGAGAATCGTGAGTTTTATAACCGCAAAATCTTCATGCTGCCGGATATGTGGCTGAATTGTCTTGATGTGGAAGGAGACACTCCGGCTCCTGATTTGCGCCTTTCATACAACCTTTTAGTATCTAGAGAATCTAAAGTTTACTCCAATGACTATCATTAATCCGCTGTGATGCCAAGCGCCGAGCTAACTATTCCGAATGCAAGACGTAGGTTTTTTTCGTTCCCACATTGCAGGCTTAGTGTTACAATCGGCTTCGTCAAACTATCGGTTCTCTAATTCAAAAGATCGACTGTTTTTTGAAACCCCCAAAAAAACATTTAATATAATTCCAAAAAAGAATGATTTAAGCTCAAAAAGGGGTTGATACGCCAGGGTCATACACCGGTGTTTCGGAGGTTCGTCCTCCGAAACACCGGTGTATGACCCTGGCGTATCAACCCCTTTTTGAGCTTAGATCATTCTTTTTTGGAATTATATCGGTTCTCTGCTGAAAATTTACTGAAAAGCCAACTGTAGACGAAAGCCGAGCATACGATTCACGCCGATGGGAAAATGTAATATCCTCACCATGCTACAGCACACTTAGAAAACTATGCTAGAAATCAAAAGCATTATTGAACTAAACATTACTCAAGCTAAAGAATAACTACTAAAATTCACTTGAAATGCTGTCAGGCGAAAAAGGCCTCTAATAGTGTGTTCAAAACAAGACAAGCGATCCTTAGAGAGTTAAATGAAAGCGTGCACATAGTGTACATGATGCATATAATGGGTTAAGCCAACACATGCCACTTTGTGCTGAACTTTATCAACAAATAATTTGAAAATTTTATATTAGGCTGGGAAGAAAGTTTTGCGGCATTGGTAAAAATCGAAAACTTATGCCAAATGCCCCAGAACTTTTTTCCAAGCTATTAATGATTTGACTCAATAAAAATATTCGTTTTTTTTTAACAGGTGACTGTGCATCATTCCTTTTGATTAGAGCGGATCATTTCTATGCGCCTGTTCCACACATATTTTCCATAGGATTCATAGAACGTGTGGGCCTCACTGTGTTCCTCAAGGTGGTCGTTCGATTGTTCAGTTCTCAAAAAGAAGAAAAGAAAGAAAGGAACATGTTAAATTAAGTGTAATTAGTCACCTACCGATCTTTGTCGCGATTGCGGCGCAAGTTTTCTTCATTCCGACATTGAATTCTGAATTTTTCAACCCTTCAAAAGCTAGAGGAAAGTGTTCCCTAAGTATGAGATTTTCTGAAATGCTCAACTTCCATATTAATCAAAAAGTTACTAGGTTCAGAAGATTAAGAAGGTGTTCTCGGAAAGTTAGCGACGAGACTTGCGCAGTGGTTAGAGGTTTTCTGTAGTACACAGGTTGGTTCGACTACGCACCCTGAACAAATTGAGCCTTCCATTCCTCCGGGGTCGGCGAGTTTGTATCAGAATTGCCATGGAGAACAGTAGCACTGACTTGATATATAGTTAGGCACCACGAGTCATTTCAAAGGCTACATATTCATTCAGTCACCTCAACCGATACTCGATAAAGTCGGTCGCATAGTATGTCTCTCAAGACTGATCAGCGCTGAATAGTCTGTTCTTTAGCATTTTTTCCAAGACCAACACGATCAAGAATGTATCAACACATAGTCTGCTTTCTTCACCACAATATTAGATGCTGCTTGACTTAGTAAAGATTTGTTTATCTTTTCAAACATATTACCCGACAATGAGTCTAACGAGTAAATTTATGGAAAAAAGTGCACATTACATTTTGTCACAAGATTACATAACAATTTGGCTCATTATACTGCTACACCGAGTAAATTTTATTAGCATGCTCATGACATTTTTGAGGCGTAGAGAAGGATCATGCACTGAAATAGCTTCGATGTGTCATAGCGCTAAGTTGAGGTCAAGAGAACACTGAAGTTAATGTAGTGTGTAGCTATTGCATCAGTGTTTGTTTTTCGGTAATGTCGTGTCAAGAACGGTCATATATAAACTCACGAGCACTGTATTTTGGGCTCTGTTTTTCCTGCATTTTTTAGAAGTAGTCTTGCAACTCCTCTGGGTGCAATGATCTCATGTGATTTCAAAAGAACTTTCTGTTTCTTCAACTTGATTTCTTCCCGATTATCTTTGGCGGAGGTACGGTGTAAAACAGAAGAGGCGACATCTGCTTAAATAATGCTTAGGCCGATTAGTACTCCTTAGATCAGATGCGTGGACGGGTGATTTCTGAAAGCTATTGAATACGGTAAAGCACAGCCGAGAAAAAGCTAGGGCGATGACCTGGGTGATGCAGTGTGCAACTTTGAACCACCGAAAAGGGTAATCACAGGTTCGGAGCCGCCTCAGGTCCCATGTTTTCCTCGTATCTCAGCACTACTGCGATCGCTTTCCGTTTTGTTTCATGTGACCCCTTTTTCACATCTACTCTATAGATCCCAGCAGTCCATACATGCATTCCACTCGTTTTGTCGCACCATCATCCAAGAAAATCTTAAAACTATCTGGTGCAGATTCCCTACATCTTGAGCATTGTTATCTTCCTTGTAAAAGTCGTCGTTGGGTGCTGGTTAACTCGACTCTTTCCCATTAGTTCTATTGAATATCTCTGCTTGCCTGGTCCCAATCTCCTGACTGTGGACAAATGAGAGAGAGCCTTAGGTAATAATTATTGCATGCTCTTTCCTCTTATTCTAGAGCACAAGATCACATAGACCGGACACATGGACTGATACTGACGTGAGATTTGTAGCACCGTAAACTGGCATATCGAGAGATGATAACAGAGTGATAAAGAAGGTTTCAACACGAGTAGCCTTCGTATGATGTAATTGAAGAAAGGTTGAGGAGTTTTACTGATTGGTCTTTATGGTTTGCTGAGGAATGTGATAATATAGCTGAAGTACTAATAATCTTATACTAATTACTGGTTGGTGATCCGTTGCTGGGTATTCCAAGCGTGGTAATGTCGATTTAATGATATCATTTCTTCGGCAGCACAAAGATGTTCATCAACGAGCGTCATTATTTGAGTATTTGCGTCATTCGAAAACGAATATAGCATCAGTGACGAGAACTATTTAGTCGCTATTGGAGAGCGCTAGTAGCGTACGTCAGTTCTTTTTCAAAGTACGATTCTAATTATATGTATCAAGCCTTTCTAAATTTGATCCTTTTTGCGAACATTTTTTTCTTTTTTCTTGCTCAGTAGCGCAAGATCACATAGACCGGACACAGACTAATACTGAACTGAGATTTGTAGCGCCGTAAGCTGACACATCGAGAGATGAGAATAGAGCAATATGCCATGAGTAGGAGAGATTTCTATTATTTCATACTCTACATATATCGAGTACAAGATGTCAACACTTAACTTTGTTGGACTCCTCATTTCATTCGCCTTGTTCACTTACTGGACTCTTCTTGTGATTGCGTTCATATGTCGTGACCAAATCGAAAATTATGTTTACAATGAATCGTTTTTGTACTACAAAATTAAAAAACAAAAGTCGAAGGAAGTTTTCCCAAAATATTTGAAATTCAAACGCAATAATGAGTTCATAAATATCTATTAGCGATGCCACTCCAGAGAATCAGTGCTGAGCGATTACTCGCAATTAAAATGGTAATAGCTTTTTGTTCGGGTACGAAAATAGCAGTTATTTAAGGACTATAACTTGATTTTAAAGTACGGAAAGGTTTGAAGATAAACAGGTAGTCAAGGGAGGAAGTGCTAAGTTGGAAAGAAAGTTTTGGGGTAATTTCATAAGCATGAGATAACTTCCATGTATGTCATGGAAAATATTACAGTTTCCCATGTGAGTTTTCCCACTGAAGGCATAGATATTAATCATCTTTATTTTCACTCTGTTGCAAACCTCCGCAATGTCCATCGATACAATCAAAGTTTGTATTTATTGCGTCATTCTTGATGAAAGATCTTTCACAGCAAACTAAAGTCGATGAAATCAACGAAGTTGAAGTTGAGGCACAACAAAAAAATCTGCTGCTGGAGGCTGGTTTCAACGCTTCTCACTGCCGAAGGTCTTGACCTCGAAGATAAGCCTCGTTCAAGACGTCCAACAAACTTGAACAACGAAGATTTGATTGCTGCTTTGGAAGATGAACCGTCGTCAAGTGCTTGTGAACCAAATTCGACCAGATGCGAAACTTGGCGGACCGATGGCAGAAAGTGGTAGAAAACTATGATATTTATTTTGAAGGATGTATTATTATCTTTGTTTGGTATTCATGCATAAATTTTCAATTTTTTACAAGTGCCCCAGAACTTTCTTTGCAACCGATTGATTACGTTTAAAACGTCTCAACTGCTAAGTCTCGTGTAAGTTGCCCCGTTCGGAAGTGACGTAAAGCTTATTCATGCAAGGCACGGATTTGAGCCGAAGACTATTCGCGTGTTGCACTCCCTCTTGAGGTTGCCGCTTAGGCTCCTGGAAGTTTCGGGACAAATCAAAAATCCGAAAAAAAGATTGATGTAGTAAAGATGTCAAATTTCACCTCCTTTAACATAAAGAAGAAAGGTGCACTATACAATTTTAAATGTACTTTTTTAATGTAAGTTTTCATCAGACCTTGATATTCCCTTTTTGATCAATCACAAGTATTCGTTAAAAAAATGCAAAAGATGAAAGCACAGAAATAGAAAATTAATCCATACATGGAATTCCCTTAGCACATTTTAGGTTGAAACAAAAAGTGCATAGAAGAGACCTTTTCTAACAAAGAAAAAACTCGTTTATAGATCTGTAGGAGCTGAAATTTTCGTCGTCACTTCGTGTACTACTTTCAGTCTCCTTATAGAAGATATTATTCGATTTTTCACAACCCCTAGTCAGAGTCCAGTGATGAAGCGCCAGGAGTTCGACTTCTTTATCTGTGTTCAAGCGTGCATTAGCAAAGCTAGAGCACTTCATTTCAACGACTGATTCAAAGAATCCACCTTGTAAGAGTTTTGTTGGATCATGCATATAAAGATACTCATAAACTTCCATTATAAACGCATCTACAATTGAACTATAGCTTTAATGATCATTAATTAGATTGTATGATATATTATTGATATTGATATTATGACTCATAAAAGATAGAGCTCTCAGAGTTGATCTCAGTTGATGAGAGATGCTCCATGCATTCGATTTTATCAAACATCGAAAAGATATTCATTGGATATCTTGCAGTTACAGTGAATCCGGTGATCTGCTGATGTGTCAAATCAGCGCTGTCATTTATCCTTCCAGACTGATCTGGTATGACTTCGAAAAAAAGGGAACCCTTTTGAGTTTTGTGCGGGATCGAACTATGATTAATAAGTTTGTCACGGAGTACCATTCACACGCACCTCGTGGCACACGCACGAAAGTAATCTCACCTTTTTACTTTGAGACAACTCGCTTCGGCTTTTGAAAAAACGCTAAATAAGAAAAGTCAATTGCCGAATAATCTCCTTGGTAAACAATACAACTACCCCTCATTAAGGAAGGTTAGGACACTTCTGTAACTCTTTGAAGTTCTGAAGTCCTCAAGTTCTTCAGTCCTTGGGGACTCCTGTTATCGTAAATAACCGACAATTGTAAAAAATCATCATCATCGCGAATGTGTTAATATGTGTTTACACGGCGACATTCATCCACCATAATAGTATCATCAAGTAACATCGCATTAACACAATTGAATATTTGATGAATGCGAGGATATTGTTTTTTTCCAGAAGTTATCACTTAATTAATCGACTTTCAACAATAGTTAGCTGAATACTATGATATTTACTAAGGCATTCATAGACTTCTTTGCCACGAACAATTTGGACGGCATATCGAACTGTGTGACTTGATCAATCGGTGTTTGTAATTATCCGAGATGGCATTAATTTAGACAAGTCGCCAATAATGAGAGTACATTACAACATCATCCTATGAGAAAACCAGCTTCATCCACACAGTTCGCACAGTTTTTTTGACTCTTTATTATCCGTCTTCAAAGTATTTTTTCATTGTGTGGATCTCACTACTTCTCTACCATCCAGTCGTTTTTCGCCTTCTTCTTGAACGCCGTAGAATATGAGAATGCGCGTCTTTTGAGGATAGCCTGGCTGTGACGTTCCGTGGAACGTTTGTAGCTGACTGCCGAGGAGTTTTGGGAGGTGGAGCTTGGCCCAAGCGCGTCGCATCAAACATCACAACCACTGGGCCGTACGGCTATCCTCAAGTAAACAGCCGTTTTCAATCATGTGCCCGTAGAGGCTGTTCAGTCATTGTGTGAAGAAAGCTCTCCGCACTGTATTCTCTGGGGGGCCGAATTCTTAAGGTGTTCTGCTTTTTTTTGTTGAGCAAAAGTAATAATGTTAGGAGGTACTAGCTAGTCTTCACACGACAACATGACACTTCAAATCCAACAGAATTCAGTTCATAGTGACTTCATTCATGCATTAGTTCTATCCAGATTTGGAAAAAATGTGTAAAAAAAAAGAACGCGTGTTGCTCAGTGATTAAAGGTGCTCTGCCACACACATGATTAATCAATTGATGGTTGATGGTTTGTTTGAACCTACTCTCAAGGTTCCTTAAGCTTTTCCTTCCTCTGGGGTCGGGGAATGGTACCAGACTCGTCTAGAAAATGCACACCGATTTGATGTACCGGGTAGGCCATTGAAAGTCAATGTCAAGGCCAGATTTGCATATCATTACCTCAAATGGAGCTAAAAATTGGAGGCGAATGTATGACATCCCTTAGGGGTTGACCAATGTCGGAAGCTTTAGACTTTCGCCTTCTATGGGATGACCACTACTGCCACAGGAGTGCTAACCACCGCCTACTCACTGAATAAAAAGCTAGGTACTTATTGCGCTATTTTTTTAGAGTTTGTTGTAAGCGTGACTACCATCGTTTTTGTGAAATACTAGTCAGATGTGCTTTCCTATTCTAATAAAGTAGACTATCGAAAAAGGGAGATGTGGGCCAGTGATTGGAGATGCTGCGCTCAGGGTCAATCTCCCCTTCCAACACTCTCCAGCAGTCACTAAGCGAAAGTTCTACGCAATGCTGTAGCCTGACTGTCTTCCAGATTGTTAGAAGACCTGCTTGATCGGTTTTCCACGGCGTTTAGGTAGCAAACAAATCCTCTGTTAAGCAAATAGGCGAACGAATGCGAGAAGTATTGAGATCTGCATAGTAAAAAAAAAAAGCTGTGATGCTAATTTAAGAAAGTAATAGAAGAATATTGATGATTCTGACGACTGTCGATTGCTCTAAGAAATTCAGTAAAACAGTTTTCAAAAATAATCAACCATTCACTTGCGAGAAAATTCCAAATTCATGAGTATAAGTGAAAATCTTTCTCAATGTAGAGTGTGAGTTGCGTTTTCAAAGCTACTTTTTGCTCATCTACTTCTTTTCAGACCATAAAAACATTGTTTTATCTATGACATAGAAATGTTGGAAAAATAAAGTTCAATCACGTCTCATCAAAAATAAAGTTTAATCACGAGCAATCGTCTGTATCGATGAAAGGCATTCTATATGCCACTCAAGACACGAGAAAGCTCTACTGAGAAAAAACTTACACAATGCGCCTTGAGTTCTAGACGTGCATTGTGAAGGTTACCGATTCCACTCTCCAAAAAAGAACTCGTAATTGTAAGGCTACGTTAAGTATCGCCTTGAAAGACGGGGGTCCCAATTAGGAGCAGAGATGCCAGCTATATGTTTACTTTGGAGCAGAGCTGGAAAAGAAGTTCGCATTCCCATCTAATCTAGAACAGACTCAAACCACCTTTACGAACGTATTCCTCTTCACATAAATAAACAGATTGCATGTCGCGTGAATTACGCCCAATAAGCTGCGTCAAAAGCTTGTTATCAAATCCTTCAAAAATTGATCTGGTTATAAAAACGTGCTCAATTTGATTACATACATGACATTGTATCATGAAACTTGTAATCAAATCATTGAGAAAGACATAGGATACCGGTCACGGCTTTCATCACTAAACGAGATCACGATATCTGCTCTGATTATGTCATTTTGCATTCTATCTTTGTCCTTCGGGTCTTCCTGAGTTCTAGGCAATATCTCATATACTCTAAAAAGATAAGTAATCCCATAAAAAGGCTATGTAGCTATCCTCGAAGGAGAGATATTAATGAAAATCTCTAAAATAAGCGAGGAGTAATTATAGGTCACTCAGTGACCAAAAGATGAGAAGTTCTCGGCGATGGGCTAGATTTGCCATACATTCGTCATTAATTCTAGCTTTCCTTCAAGTGATTTCATGTATGTCTGGCGTCGACTTTCCGATCTATCAAATCAGTAATGCTATCCTCTCAAACAAGTTTACTACTAAATCACCAGCCACGTAAGGAGGGAAGGCATGGTGAGCCATGTGCACGAGATCGAACCATCACGATCATCGGCTTGATCGATCATATGTGTCGCAAAAAGTCTCTAGCCACTGCGCCACATGAACTTCTTACTGGAGCTATTATTCAATAAATAATTTGATTTGAATATGCCTGATAAGCATTTCTGAACCATGCATGTGATTTGTTATGGACAGTTGTACATCCCAATACACGTGTTTCGGCTTTGGCGGCCCGGTCAGTCGGGCAAGCCCTTCGTCTTTGGCAGATCTTCTTGAGGAAAACCCAACCACTTGCATAGAGAGAGCGCAGACGTACTATTTACACGTTCCTTTAAGCGAAAATGTCACTGAATGGGCAGTGATATACACTCGATCGCTCTTGGGCGGTATCGTCAAACATATCATACCTTTTGTTTCGAGTGTTTTATCAAGAAGAGGAGCCTGCCCAACTGATGAGGCCGCCAAGGCCGAAACACGTGTATTGGGCTGCACAACTCTCCATTACAGATCACATGTATGGCTCAAAAAATATCAGGCATATTGAGATTTGAGAATGGTCTCAAGAGAACATTCATGACAAAAGTTTCAAAACACATGTCACAAGCTTATCAGATATCAAGAAAAAAATCCTTTATGCGAATATTATGAACAGAGTCATCCGACTAAGTTTCGGAAAGAATCCAAAATCAATGAATTCCTGTCTATTTAATTGACAACTCAAAAAAAACTAACATTCTGTATGGACAGCTGTGAATGTGAGTTCCAATGATGACTACACAAGTCACTCGATGATTGATGAGCCACATCTTCAGGTCAATTTGCATACTACTAACATGCTGTATCTACAAAAAAAGTAGCAAAAACCATTTACACATTGGAGGGAACGTGCAATCGAAGCGCAAAGTGGCAAAGTCTTCTTGGTGATGAAAAAGGTCAAGTGGTTAGTTGTGACACACAGGAATTCAAGGCGCTACTGATTTCTATACTAGTGATTTCTATCTAAGAGCGCTTCAACTTCAATACTAGATACTGCTCTACATAAATTTCACAGAATCTTTCTAAACGCAAAGATGTGTGATTCTTGAGTTCTTCATTGTATGGGATTTCAGAGGGTTCAGTGGAAACAACTATATCTCTGCCCTTATCAATTTGTTACGGAAATAAGCCTCCTAAAAACAATTCGTATTCGTATTAGCACATCTATTCATTTTTTTTGAGAAATACCAGTAGTATAAGCTATGAATGAACGAGTAATTGTAGCATTGTGTGACACTACGTAAAATTTAGCAGCATGATATCATGAGTGCAAATTCACCGCAATTCACATAGCTAAGATTGCTGAGTGAATATATATATATATCCAAAGCCGTCAACCTGACTGGATTAATGTCGATGTGTGCCTATAAGAACAAACAAGTTGACCGTTAGTTGCTGACAGCTTCGATACCAATAGCGCAAAAAGCGTGCGCAGATAGTAGATCGATGGTCTTTGGTATGGTGATACCACGCGCTTCTTGTAAGACGTGGGCTCAACTCCCGCCTGAGGTTTAGGGCCTTGCGTTATGAATGAAGGGATGAAACTCTCAGTGTTGACCCATTCCTAAAGGATGCTCCGTACACTCGACTTCTCCGAGCACCGGCAAAGGCGAATAAACGCACATCTGGTCTTCATAAAGACTCGCGGTGGCCTATGGATGCATCAAGTCAGTGCTACTATTCTTACAGGGGAGTTTTCTACCGATTAACTAGCCCCGAAGAGAGAGAAGTCTGATGAGCTCTTGCTGCTGAAATGAACCGTCGACTGCGTTTGTGATGCAGGGCATCTCTGGCACCACCGTGCCAAGCTCTCCCCAGTGCCTCAGGCAAATTGAAATTTTTTCGTCTTTCAACTTCGTAACAAGTGATTTCAACTAATAAGAAATGCAGTTGACCGGTAAATAATAACAGAATAATTTTGTCTATTCCACTATAGTGTAAACACCTTTTGCTAAGAAGGCAAAGACGCTTCTGTAAAGCCTGAACCGTCGTGATCCTCTCAACCCACCACGTTCTCCAGTCTTGAACTGCTCTACACTCGCTCCACAATGTTCGCTTACACTCAGAAATACTGGGTTTAAAATTATGACATCGAAATGTTGTAGAAAATGCGGTAAGATAAGTAGCTATTATACCATACTTTATTCCTAAGACAACAACTAAGAGAGTATATCAATTTCAAAGAACAAAACAAAGTTTCGATAAAAAGAACAAGAAATATCCCGTTTACGACAATCTAAAAACAATGACCGTTTCTTCATTCCCTTGACCTGTTGGCTTTTCGGTCTGATAAGGGATTTCAGCAAGGTTACAGTACCCGTAGATCAACAAACTAAAGTAATCAACTTGATATGGTCCCTACGTACACAACCTATGAAACGGATACAACACTGAGATGCGATAGAAATCTCGTCTGTCATTTCATCCGGCCAGCAGAAAGAATAAATATGATGAAAGGCCTAGGATAGATGATATCTATAATGTTCAGCGCAAAATTTCATACTATAGGGCGACTAGGAAAAAAATTCTGTAGAGAAGTTTTACTGTAGGTTGACTGAGGATCTTACATCACATTTGCCGTTCAGAGTAGTGAATTCGCTCTACAAAGGCCACACTTCCATTTATCCTTTTTTGCAACACAATTGCTCCAATTCGGACATTTTACATTGTCCAGCACAACATTTTGTGGCGATCGATAGTTCTCGCTTCATTAGTAGATGAACCGCTTGTGAAGACTCTTCTGGAAAATTTTTTTTAAGTCGTACAGAAATCTTGGACCGGTGAAATTTGTGTTGGCGCTAACAACTATGAAGGGCTGCCATAACTATGCAAAATTGCAGCCTTGATGTAGATATAAAGGGTAAAGATCAATTAGCGTTGGTTTACAAGGTGGTAGTAAGAAAAGAAAGTGGCGAAGTGACTAACCTTTGTATGATGAGCGCTTAGCGATTTCCGATCCAACTGGAAGAATACAGGAATCACAGAGAATTAGTAGTTGCTCAATAATCTTCTTTCCACATAATCTTGCACGTCGATCTCGGTAAAGAACTGAGGACAGGTGATTCTTTGCCTTGGTGATGTCGAATTCATCATTGTTGGCGTTGTTTTTATCGAACTGTTTTCTTTTCATAGGCCTATCATAGTACAAAGACTGCACAAGAGTAATTGTTAGAGGCAAAAGCACAAGAATCGGTCTCATCATTGCAAAGCAGAAGTGCGATGTGATTTAACATTTGTTCGAAGGCTGCCTTTTATGACTAGGAGGCGGCGCCGTGAAGATTAGTTCATATCAATTATACATGGCTTTAACATCACGAAAATTATTTAGTATGGAAAGAGAGCTAATTCCAGTGAAAAAATCTACAAAGCAGAAGGTGCTGCAAAAAATCAGCTAAGACTTTTCTCTGGACGTCTCTATTTCACAGATTCACAATCTCTAGACTCATTGATATGATACTTCTTCATAACTGTTATTCAGCATGAGTTCATCCAGTAAATCGTTTGCCGGTGAAAAAACTTGAGTAGCTTTGTGCTTCTAAAGAATAAGGAATAAATTCTTTTTGCGTGATGGAGTCTTCAAAAATGGATCATATATTCGACTTTATCAGGAACAATTCGAGGTGATTGGATGAATGTCTCTCCTAGGCAATCAGATACGGTGGCCCACCAGGGTTCCTGTTCATCTGAACAAAATCCAGTTTGCCGACCTTCGGAGAGATGGAAGCATCGGTTTTACTGGGAAGCGAGTTCAAATCAACAATCACGGATGAGGGCACCGCTACCCTTTCTGTTGCACACGTTCATCGTGGATGAGTTGTTATGGAGTGTGAACGAAGCTTTTCCGATAGTAACCTGAGCATTCATTTCTACTTTCTTCGTTTTTATCATTCAAACGCCTTTTCTATGTAACAATTATCTTAAAAGTCTTCATTTCAAAAGAAAGGAACATACAATTTTCAGTAAGTAATCGTAAGAATTGTCTAGACACAACTAAGTGACTAAATTCACCTGTCGCATCACCTGTCGTACCTTTGATCAATGAGTGACTCCATATACCCTAGAAGACTTCGGTTTTCTTTTTCATTTACAAGGATAAGCCAGTGGGTTCTTCTAGCTTCAGAGATTCGCCAACATTATATGCTTCTTCTAGAGTTTTCGCAAAGAAATCAGTTCATCGTGTCGGTGATCTTGATCTTGCGTTTAACATCCTGAAAATCTAGTCGATAGCGCTTCTCGTCCTTCAATTGATGGTCAAGCGCACTATATGCTCGGCCCTGATTTCCAATATCATCGGGTGTAAAACCACGTCTGTGAATGTTGACCGTTGGAGCAGGTCGAAATTTCAAATCCTTTTCTTCACTTGTAAGATACAAGAAAATTCCTAGCACCGAGCCTTCGACTGAGAGTTCGATAACGCTCAATGATTCGTCCTGCTTAGGTAGTGACCAGTTGTGATACATGTACTGAAGTAGAAAGAATCATTTAGTCGAGACGATAGGCACGTGGCCGAATGTTCTTGGTTCTTTTCGCTAGATTTTCGATTTTCCGAAACTACCCAGATCGCTCGCTTCATCCTGTCCAACTCCGGAACTAAGTCGTTCATCAACCGCATTTCTGACCAAGATACATCTGGATCGCAACTGGAGTACTCGGAGGCATTCAATGAGTTAAGAGTGAGTGGGACATACGAAACGAATGTGATTTTCTCGAAGATGGTTTTGTGCGATTTAGTTGAACACCGATCTTTCCATAATCGTTGTTGAAGTCGGTCAACATTTGTTCTGTCTAACTGATGATTGGTGTTATGGTAACGATATTATCATCAACGAAAAATGGTGAGACTTTCGACAGTCGATTGCCACTCCAATGTTGTCTCATTCCGATGTTCCCATAACGTTCTGGAGGATGGCTGTAAATAATTTTAGTGAGGTGCCTTGTCGAACCCCTCTCCTACGTCGATAGCAATGCCGTTGAAATATTAGGGAATTGTGATTGTTTTTTCTTTGAGAAGTTAACAAGGATTCTCTAGGCAATGTACTGCAAGGCTCCGGCGCTTTAGGGCTTCACGAGTTTAATGTTTCTAGTCAGTCAAAGGCTAAAAATCCATTGGAACAGGAGATATGGTGTAAGAATGAAATATTCATGCATCGTCTTGCATTTCTATCTATATGTTCAGTGGCCATGCCACAGTTTCAGACCTAATGAATAGGTTTTAGTACAACACATATTGCGTTCGATGTGTGAAATAGTAGGAGATTCATAATGAAGTTTGATCAATAATATTAGGTCATCTCATGAGTTTTGAAACTCGAGTAGTAAACACCGTATTTTCTAATCACAAGTTCTCAACTGGATTGTTAAAATTCATTCGATAGCCCAAAACCTAGCAACTCTGACTCTTAAATTGACTTTTGTAAATGCTCACAACTAGCGCTGGCAGAACGAAGAAAAGAAAACTACTTTTACACTCGCCCTTAGAACTTGTCGTTCTGACATGTCGAGCGGCAACGAAGAAGCTCAACGTTTCTTTGCATGAAAATTTTCAATCAGAAAAACTTAATTTGTTTCTGAGTTTCACACACGCACGGTTCCAACGAAAGAATCAAGCTATGGAATGAACCTCATAACGGGCTCAGGTACTGTTCTAATATAGCGGAGCCAATTGAGGCCTTAGCTAAAAGCGTATTTTTAGCTGTTATCTGACGAATGTTTGATTATCTGATAGCTTAAATCAAGCGAATTTTAAGAGTATATATTTTTTTCTCTCTTATTGCTTGTTTTTTAATGCCGTACCAATCAAATGAGATTTTGTTTCGCATTCGAAGATTTCTCTACTGATAGTAGCTTTTTTTGCAACAACATTTTAGCCATCAGATAAAACAAATCATTCTGATTGAGGAAATGTGTTTGCTCTTTGGTATTGCAGCTGTACAAACCCTAGCCGACTAGAAGTGCTCGCTGAGTGTGAAACCCAATATTCTTTCGGTCGTTACAAAGTTCGGAAAATCCTTTCTGAAAGCCAAATATACTACCGTGATTGGAAAGATTTTCTCTATCCAATGATTAAAAACTCATTACAACAAAACTTTTATCCAGTAAGAAATCTTCGAATGGGGAACAGAATCTTATTTTGACTGGTACGACGTCAGATAAGCTATTGAGAAATTGAACATGCCACTGAAATTCACTTGATTTGAGCTATCGATAACTACAAAAACGTTTTGAAAAGCAAAAAATACGTTTTTTACCGAAGGCCTAAAGTGGTGCCGCCATAATAGAATGGTACTCAGGCTTATTTAATAAAGTAAAACAGAAAAAAGTTTATATCCATAAAACGATAGAATAAAGTTTAGTTTGCAATATCTTAACAGAAAATCTCAAAGCTTCCTAAAGCTGAGAAAAATTCCTGATTGAATAAAGGAAATCGCGCGCCTATTGAGCAAGAAGTGTCATTTAAGAAGCGCGCGAACTGCGTTATGAATTCAGGAATTCTTCTCCATTTTAGGACCAGTTTTAGGTTTTTTGCCTTGATAATCAAAAGAAACTTTGTTCTGTCGTATCATGTGTGCAAACTCTTTTTCTTTCATTTTGCTAAATAAGCTCGTTATGGTGTTCAATCGACATGCTGTTTACGTCAAGTGTTAAAACGTGGTTATTGACAGCGCTATTTGTGAGTTATTACGAAAGTCGATTTTAGAGGCAAAGCTGATGGGATTTAGGCTCTTGATTGACTACTAACAGTCCCGTTAAAAGCCTTCAGCTGATAAATTTGGTGTTTATTACTTTGAGGCCAAATTTGTGAGGAGGCATGAGAGAATACAACACGGCAGACATTGAGAGCTCATCGTAAAAAAGCCACCGATACAGCATAAAAGAGCATAAAGTCTTGACGTTGATCAATCAGTGAGAAGTGCACTATGCATTCGACTTCTAAAGTATCGTTGAAAGATATTGGATGTATAAATAGCTTATACAATGGCTTGCAGCGATCCGAACGATAAATGATGTAACTTCTGCTATTCTTCTGCACAATTTCGATCCCTGATGCTGCAGGACTCGGTGAGCCCTAGGCGTGAGATCAAGCAGACGACCGACTTGTGTGTGTATGGCCAAGTACTTCTAGGCAGTGCTTACCACGTAATTCATCGAGAACACAAATAAACAATTGATGCATATGTTGGGACTTGGAACAAGGCAGAACGCTTAAGAGCATAAAATCAAGAAAAAAGAGAGTATTGTGCACTCGAAGAAAGCATTCAATTAGCACAGATGGAAAGTGATTAGCTTTTCATAGTTTGTTCCATGGAATTCTGATACGAGAAATATCAACGGTGACAAGCGCTTGTTAAATTATTCGTTTTGAAAACACTTCGAACGAGCGCGTTCTTCTAAATATATTTCCTATAGATCCTAAGATATATTAGAGTGAATTCCTCACAATGCTGAATGAGAAAGATTTATCGTTGTAAAAATGGTCGCTTATTCGAATCAGGCCAGAAATAACTCGTCTTCGAGTCACACTCTGCTCAAACTGGCGATAGTATAGAAGGAAAGTTTGCCTTATAACGTTACGAAAAGCTCGTCATTCCCTTTTCCAAAACTCAGTATGTCATTAACATTTGGCGAAGTCTATCTGAATGCTCGTTTTCAAGCACAAAATTTTTTAGGATCTGGGTACAATAACGTTTAAAGATATAAGGAATGGTAAGGTCGCCTGTTACGATGCACGAATTTTTGAACAAAAACAAGCAACATTGCAGCTTTTCAAATTTTTGATTTAGCGCCTAATTTTATTTTCAAAAACAGGGTGCGTTATGACGGCATGAAGTACAACGACAAGATTACTGAATTACGAGCAAAATTTGAATCGTGATATTTCATGCAAGAGACTCTAACAGCTACTACGCTTTTCAAAGGCATTGTGTACTCGTAAGACACCACGCAGCCCTGTTCTGTTTTTCTCTTAACCGCGTTACAACCCATCGGTGACCGTCGGCAATCACCTCGCTTTTCTCTTAATCATCTGATTAATGATAGTGATTTAATCCCTTCGATGACCATTAGCAATCACCTTGCAACTAGTTTGATTTAGCGAGTATGGTTCAACATTAAATCTTACTTAAGCTAATGCCATGGTTGAAGGTTTGCACCACTCATTATCTCATTGTAAAACTGAATGAAGAGCCTCATTATGCATACTATTGTAATACTTAACATTAGGCAGAGTTCACATGACTCCTAATAAGACGGCGATAATGGAAAGCGACAAGAGAAAAAAGTACTAATTTTCGAGCCCATTAATCGCCATGGATAAGAGGATAAATGACAAAGCGTCTGAACAAGATCATTGCCCGAGAAGTCTATACTACATTCGGCTCTATTAACGGTATCCTAAAAGTCAATGAGTGCATGAGGGACTAGGAATGATCGTAAATAACGATTGATTCTGGTAAAAAAATGGTTAATGCTCACCGATTTCTTAGATCAGTGCTACCAAGGTTTAGGATATGTCTGGCACCGATACGAATATACCGTTCATATGGAAGGTGTGGTGAACCTGAACACGAAAACGAAACTGTGACCGATCAAAATTTCAACAATTCTCCTCACCTTAACCACTGTATCACATGCCCGGCTGATACTAGATCACAGAGCATCTCTAACTTCTGCAAACCACCAGGCTTATGTGGTAATTGTTACTTATTATTTCTAGTCGCTGCCTATTGCTCATATTGCGCTAGCTCAGAAAAGTTCCAAACGATGGACGATATGATCGATTTTGCTATTGGTTTAACTAATACAAAATGACGTGGTGCACGGGGTGAGTTGCTGTGCGCTTGGTGTATAAGGTTTGAGTGTCAAGGCTCCAGTTGTGCTCAGGTAACTGCTAAGGCCGATTATCTTAATCATGCTTTGGAACAGTACTAGAAATAGGATCAAAGTAAGATACAATGAGCTAGTATCTTAAAAAAGCGACTTTCTTTCTACCTTGACATCAAAAGCTGAAAGGGTAAAGTTCACGGCCTTGATCAATCCCTGAAGGATGCGCCATGCATTCGTCTTCAATTTTAAATTTGAGGTGAGTGAACGCATATCTGGCCTTTGCAATGACTCGCGGTGGCCTTCCGCTGCATCGAGTCAGTGGTATTTATCCCTACTAGACAAGTCTACGACCAAAGTGGTACCAATTTCACGACCCCGGAGGGATGGATGGTTCGGTGAGCCATGAGCGCGAGATCGAACCTCGACAGTACCAATTAATGATAGCCTCCTCCATGAAATCATTTTCTTACCGCGACGCTAATAAATAATCTGTATCCAACTAACGTTTCAATGTCTTTACCTTCTTTAGAGCTGATGATTCGAGTCGATTGTCCACATCGTCGACTCTCAAAAAGACGAAGACGTCGAAACGCTAGCCTAATTAAGATTACTTATCAACATTGTGGTAACAGCAAAATTATAAAGTAAACAATGAAATAGTGTTTAGTGTTTTTTGAGGTTTCGAACATAGTTGCTCTGCTGTGCTACATTAGGAGTTTTTGTTCATCAGAAATTACGGTCGATCCCAAACCATTTCGTTGACGTGTAGTAATAACTATCTGTTAAAATGTCGTATAAACTTATTTACTGCTAATTCATTCAACCAATCTGCCACACAAGTACAGGAACGCTGAGATATGAGCAAAATTTGGAAACACAGATGAGTTTTCACCCGGGGACTACCCATAGAGGCTTCCTTCATCCCCCCCCCCCCCCCCCTTCAACCAAGACCTTTAGCTTTTTCTTAGTCATACTAAAACGTTTTAGAATGCTACTCCTTTACATTCTGAAATTCAAAAAATCGATTCTGGTTGAAACTCATCATTAATATTTGATGTTTATAAATCTTGAAGATTTCCTTTGTTGAGCTGATGTGAAGTGACATTAGTTGTTGTAGTTGCTGTGGTGCGATTCGACAACTGACGTTTCGACGAATCTAACTTTCTGGAAAGCTAGATGCCTTTTGTGTAACTCTGATAATACAATTTGATGGATTATTCGCAGTATTAAAAAAGATATAATGTACAGATCAATGCCACTTTGTTGAAGAAACAACAAAGCCCTTTGTAAGGTGTGAAACTACTCGGGTTATTTACGTCTGAGACTTCTATACCTATCCAAGTCAAAAAGACAAGGGAAGCGAGGAATATGCTAGAACATTCTAGGAAGCTTCAGATTTGTGCTTAAATGTTTTCACTTTTTGCTGATTAACATAAAGACAGATACAGAAGGAAGCTCTTGCCTCTTATTAATCCATGAAGTATGAGCCATGAATTTGCTTTCGTTGAATCACCGGCCCCTGGTGGAATGGATGCTTGATTAGTTTGGGCTTGGGGTCAGTTGTGTGTTACAGGGCACCAGTCGTCACTGCGCTACACGCGTCCAATTAGCATAAAAATAGTGATAGCGTGCACATCAATCGCACTGAAATACCTTATTAGTAACTTTCATCACGACATATGGTATTTGGGGAGCAGAACTTGAAGATGGCTCAACCAGTATGAAATTAGTGAGTTTCTAACGGTGAAACGTTTTAGCTTACCAGGTTTTTGACTTCTTGAAAGAAGACAATGTCTATTTTGTTTAGATGATCTATTTGAAAATTCTCAAGTTGCCACCATGCACACTCTGGAGGTGAAGAAGTGTGCTGAAAATATTAACTGGAATACATTGGAGACGTTGGCCGATGGAAGAAAGTTGATGTCTCGCCAAATTTTGAATCTAATTCTATCACTTCCTTTCAGAAAATGGGATGAAATTTTTCAGAATACTTGTTGAATGAGAAAATCAGTTTTTCTGGACAAAACTTTTGAAAATTGTTACCTATTAGTTCATTCGTAGAAATTCTGATCTAGGTTTAACAGTATATTCTAGTAGTACACATAACCTACTTTTAATATTTTCTTCCCCGAGATCCGAAAACGGCAATTATCTCTCTCATTGATTCAGTTCATAACTCACTGATAGTGAAAAATCTGACGGAGACCTCCATCATATAGAAGGTAGTAATTTTTGGGCAATGATCCATGAACGAAATCGTGGCATTGAACGAGATCTGTAATCAGAAAAACAGTAAATTTAATTTGATGTTGTTTTTTGTTTGACGATTTCACTTCGACTCATGCAAAAACTGTCCACTGTTTTCTGATCCCACCTACTCTTATTCGTGCTCGTCGTAATCATTCATAACTATTGATTTATTCTTTTCACTAAATTATTTTCTCTCAAATCAAAAAAACTGATTGTTGGAGCATTTCTCACCGTCACTGCCGTAACGTAAGCTGGAGATCGTTGGTTTCGTTCTCATATATGACTTCAAAGAAATGCGACGAATTACATTAGTGGAGCTGGAAATTGAAAAAAGTGGAGGAGGAAAAAAATTAGTACTCCACAAAGGTGGCGTTGAAATTCGTAGCATTTTCACTCAAACAAGCAGCCAGTACGACCTGTCACCAGTGCACGTGATGCAGCGTCGTTCGTAAATTGTTGATTGGAATTTAAGAGAATATTCTTATCTGATTCAGACTTATTAACTCTTCGACACCCATGGGAACATTCTGTCACAGGTGTCTGAATTAGCTATAACCTTTCGATAATTGTAATTGAATTTGGCTGTTAAAACAACTGCCTCTAAATTCTTGTTACAGAGCCCGTGATCATTTCAAAGGCGTGTAACAAAGAACAAAGCACTTAACGAAATCTTCTTCAGTTACTTAAGGTGTTCACTCTTAGAGGACGCACATTGCTTGTATCGTTTCGCTCAAAAATGTTTCATGATTATCCTCAAGGAAAATAATAAATGGTGTGCGATAATGTTCCACTAATAGAGCGGATAGCATACGATATTTTGTCGGAATTTCACCATCGTCAAGACTTTGTCTCAGGGTGCGGCAAGCCTTTTCCAACATCAATGAATTTGCTGCATATTTAGTGAGAAACGAACTCCAATATAAGATTGAAAAGCGGACTTCAAAGGGAAGTCTGGGTTATCTAAACCATGCAGTGTTTAGTTTGATGAAAGTAATTCGAAAGAGCCGACTTTTTGCCATGAAGGTGTACAGGAGAGATTGTTAGATCGGGAGGGAATTTGAGCAAAATCTCTCATTGACTGCTTTCAAACCTTTCTTCAAGAAATCGGTATAGTCTATGAAGATTTTTCAAAACCTTTCCGAGGCTGTGACGTCAAAGTCGTGCGTACGTTTTGACGGTGGCCCACCCACTTCCAATGAATCCTACATTATAGCAGTGATGGAGAGACGTTATTTATGGTCATAGCAAGTGATGTTGAGTTATCACCACTTTTTTCGGTCTATGGATTTCGGCCCCATCTAGCCGTTATTCGAAAATTCTTGTCCGAATCAAAATTTGATCGTTCTCGTATGGGTTTTATCAAGAGCCCTTTCTCAAATGCTCTACCATCCTAAAACAGTCTAGGTGAAGCTACGGACTTTAGCTCGCTCTAGGGTTTATAAAATGTGTTTTAAATAAATTTGAAGGCTAAAATTTCATATCAAAGCAGCAGTCTCAATGAATCTAGTTCTACGGATTCAAACTCGGAATAGTGCAGCCAAATTTCTTGCGACATTGGGATGTGGAGGCAAGAAAGTTTTGGGGAAAGCACAGTACGACGTTGGTCCGAAAAGTTTTGTAGCCGCAAATTCGTTAGTAAAGATGAAGGAGGTCGCGACGTATTTTTGTTACTGACTGCGATGAAATGAAGATTTTGCTGGAAGCAAAAACAATGCACAACTCGAAATTTGCTGAAAAACTCTATATAAGCATTTCATTGGTTGTCGAGTATATTCAGAATGTCAGAAAGTCGAAGAAACTCGATTTCCTTCTGTGATTTGGTCGTCTCCAAGAATTTTAATTATTATTTAATCGCTTCTTGTCCAAGCCCAAGTTTTGACTAAAATCTATGCACCTTATGGTATGCTTAGCTGCAGGAGAAGCAGTTTCTGCGTTGAATCAGTTTTAGATTATGCCAGTTCCTTTTTAGCTCAGCAAATAAAATTCTGTATAATCTTCTTTTTTATCCAGAGAGACGAAATAAGTGGATGACTAGAAAGTTACACGTCTGACGCTGACCATTGAAATACGCCACATACTCACACGTGAATTTGCGAGACGAGAACATATGCACTTGACGTGCACAACGATTTCTAAATGGGGAAGCCCCTAGTCAAATTAGTGGTCCGCACGAATTGATAGTAACAAAATTGTGGTTTGCCTTAATGTTAGAGTCAAACAAGAGATCGATCATTGTACATTTTCTCTTTTATGGATTTACTGTTAAAGCGACTTTTACTGCACCCATACAAATGAATCAATAGCTTCTTACTACAATATTGAGTTAGTAAATAAGCAAAATTTTTGTGCTTCTTACTTCCATCCTATAGCACACAGTTTATCCTAATTGTGGACTGGACGACGTCATGACATGACGCAAGTTTTGTCGGTCTTAAGCATCTCATCCTCTAATGGTAATAATCCATTGTAAGTCTTCTAATAGTCCCTTGAATGAGAAGGTCACAGATGAAAAAACTGCTCTTGGCAATTTTGCACAGAATTCTACAAGAAGTGCTTTTGCATACACGTCTCGCTTTATTCCCAATACTATTTCAAATGACTTGGTAGGGGCAGTAATTACTTGTAAACAATTTGATTGCTTTATAGGATTATAAAAGGATAATGGACTTTATTGAAATGATAATGATGCCCATTGCGTAACGGGGGTGTTTGCGAACTATTTCGATAGAGTAAGCGCAAAGAGAACAATTGGGCAATAAGCAATGTTGTTCAAAATTTTGATATTCATTAAATTTACGGATTTATCTCATTTCTTTCCTATCTACATCAGGTGATAGCCTTCCATCTTACAAATCAAACGAAGACATCTTTCAGGTCTTCTCTACATATAGTGCGATAACCTTCAAAAAGTCACTAGAAGTAGTAAATATCACGGGGAGCTTTAGACTCATGCCAAGTCAACTCGTGGATCACGATTTATCTGTAGTCTGTAGACAACATACTCACTTGTATTTTTGAACAGACCGTCTTAACTGAAGTGTGAGCTCCAGCATAGGGAACTCTTTTGTTCCCTGGAATTTCAAGGTAAGCCTAGCCGGGGCATTTTCAGAATGCCACCACATTAAAGCAGTCTCCGACCCTTGTGGCAGAGGGAGATAGTCACTTTGCGACAAGTAGCTACCAAACCGCGGTCATTCCTGAAACGATTTGCTCTGAGCTGAGCCTTCGGAGTAGAAACGTTGGACTATTTCTCAGCTTGGGTGGCTCTGGTGAAGGTTGAACCTGCACTGTACTTCGCAGCCCGACACCCAGGATCCCTCCCAACCACGATAAGGCAGTAAACCATTGGAGAGAGTATACGTCATAAACAAGATATAAGAAAGTAGTTAGTGTTACATGTTTAATTTAGACACTAAATGATAAGTATGGATGGGAGAGTATAGTTTAGTAGTTAGAGGTACCCTGAAACGCAGAGATGCTAAATTATTCACACCCGCGTTCTAGCTCACTAAGCCTTCCATCCTTTCGAGGTCGAGGAATTGATACCGGACTTGTCTGAGAAGGTAAACACGACCGAATTATGTGGATCACCGTAACTCACTGTACTCGTTAGATTTCTATTCAATACTCTAATATTACTTGATGAGGGCAGATGCATGGGGCATGCCTCAAGGGCTGATCAACAACAGACACTCTGTTCTTCGTGTTTTGTCACTTGTGAATACTGCCTCACTGATTTACCTTCTACTTCGAGTCAGTCGAATAGACGATAGACGCTATTCATTTGGCAATGCAGCTGAATTTTCAATTCATTGTTTTTAATCTGAAAATGTTCGTTCAAAATGTTGTAAGTTCATTCTCGTAGCATTTTGTTCATTAATTGTCGCCAATTTGTTGCCCTGTACACTGTTTTTGCCATTAAGGGCAGCTTAGAAGAGAATCATAGCAGTAATGTCGGAGTAAGAGTTGAAATGTTCCAGCTTGCATAATCGTATACCAATTTACAGACATTATCCATCAACTAGGAGCGCATTATGCGCAGTGGTCAAAAGTGTTCTGCGTCGCAAACGTGGTAGATGGTTCGACCTCGCGCTCATGCTCATCAAGCCATCGAACTCTCCACGGTGGGTAAATTGATATCAGGCTTGTCTGGAAGCATAAGAAGCAGTGACTCGATACAGTGACAGACCTCCGTGAGTCATTGTAAAGGTCAGATATGCATTCGGTCAACTCTAACTGGGCTAAACATTTAAGACGGGTGCATGGCACATCCATCAGGATTTGATCATCACTGAGTGCTTTATCCTTTGTCGCTAAATTCACCTATGTTGCTCTTCAATCGAGTGTTTTGAAAAACTTCGTTATAAACCTACAATGTAAAGCCTGAGAAAATGATTTTAGCCTTCTCGAGGTTGCGCATTCTTTGGAAAAAATTCTCTCATACCATAAATTGTATGTTCATAATGAGGTTCCTTGAAAATAGTTGATTGAAAGGCTATGACTAAATAATAAATAGTAGCCGCCCGCCATGTAAAGTGGCCGAACAACATTCTATGTCTGGTCTTAACATACTGTGTGCCCTTTCCTACTATGCCGGGGTACTGGTGGGGTGTCTGGGTGTGATGAGGCGGGAGAGACTGGCAAAACGTGCGTAAGCCACTCACATAATAAACCTCGAAAGGGTTAAAACATTTTCTCCAACTGCAATACGTAAGTGTATGGCTTTATATTTGTCAGAAGGACTTGGAGGCTGATTGTTTCAGGTTAGAGTTCTAAATCGTAATTCCACTATGGATAGGCGATTGAATAATTCTGTGAAAGTAATGGACACCACGGTTTGCAAAAATGTCTGAGCACGAAGCTATTTACAAAGCGATCAGGTGGTTTTATAAGATGACCATCTAAAATATGTTTCAAAGCTATATTTATGACAAAAGCCTACTTCCTATTCCCAAGACAATGACATACTTTATTCACTAAGAATTCAGAGAGCTAATATCGTCTTTTGTTGTTGTCAATATTCCCAAGACAACATCACTAGAATTTTTTTCATTTAACCATTTTAAGCGATTATATCATGTTATAGATATATGCAGTGATGTTGGGTGATGTGCAAAATTTTGCGGTCAGTTGAGACTCGACCCAGCATTACTTCTTCCGGGGCGCGTGCTTAAGCATTTGCATTACCAGCGCCTATTTCGCCATCATATTTTTTACGCTACAACGTCTTTTGTTTCTAAAAATTTTTCGCATCATGTAAATGGAATTTGGAGTGCACTTGCCCGACCATAGTCAAATGACTCCATCATTTGCTAATATCTAGGAGGGCAAATGAATTGAATATGTGATATGTGAGTTTGAGTCAGTATCTAAGACTGTCGTTTTGAGGGGTGGGGTGCATTACGAGCTTATGTGATCTCCATCCGGTGATTTCCACTTGAATCATTCAGTGGAACACTTATAAGAAAGCGTTGAGTATGTTGAGAGCCGATTTTGTGCTTGCTGCGATTGAAATCTAAGGCCGGGGGTTTTTTTTTGTAAGAATAAAGGAGGTGTTTGACTGATTGGATTGTAGACAATTTGACCTTTTGAGGCTCTGAAGAAAGTGAACTGCCGTAACGTCAGCTGTTAAAACAAGATTAATGTAACACTTCTTGTTTGGCTCAAACAAGAAGATTAGGAAATATGTGATACGTGCTAAATCCTTGTCACACTATCTTTATATCCTGTTATGTCCATCTTATGTCTTTATCAGATTAGTATTGTTTGAGCAAGGTGTATGAGAAAGCGGTAGAATGGAGAGTTATAATTCATTTTGAAAGCCACAAGCTCGACTACGGGTCACTACTACAATGTCAAGTAAATCCATCATCTGTTGCTCGGCGTCGACTCCTTCATAGAGGAGAATAGCTTCAAGGGATCGGCTGAACAGAGCATGGTGCTAGTGATGAGTCCCGGTAGGACGAAACAGGCCCCTGTACAGCACTTAGACCTTAAAGGCTCAAGGCTTGTTATTTTTTATATGATATGTCTGGAGAGCAGAAGCTAGGCAGAGTCGCCAATGATAGGCATTCACTGCTTTGAGGAATGCCAAGGTTTTATCGGTTGATCGTCGTATTTTATCTCAGAAAAACCCAAAAAGCATAGTATTGATAACGTTTGTGCAATTTTAGCGAGCAAACATGATCTCTTCGATATTTTTGAGAAGGGCAGTGAAATATGTTTAGTCAATGACCAGCAAATTTTACTTGGCGTTCTTACTGCTTAATGGTTGACAAATTGACCAAACTAGCCCTCGTTCAAGTGTGCAGTTCAGTAGATTTAAGAGAGATGCGGAGAGCTTAGTCGCATAGGGAATTGTTACCACGATGCCGTAACATTTTTTCTAAGGACTTGTGAAGGGCGAGAAGAGTACAAAATTTCGTTGTGTTAGGCTACTAGACTTGCATTTATTGCGGTTTTGCTTTTGAGGATATTATCACGACCGTTTAATTTGTTTTTTGGCAAATTAGACACCAATCAAATGTAAAACTGCTAGCATCCACACAATGTATGTGATAACGGGTTATATATAAATGTGTGTATAAAGACTGAAACCATGGAAATTTTTTTTCACTTCCTTTTTTTTCTACGAATTTGTTTTCGTATTACTAGAGACATGTTACTCTTATCTGAGTTTCACCTATATTATTCACCTGTTTTCTGCTAACTGCATTTTCAGGCTATTTTGAGAAGGAATTTGGTAGAGCTGGCAGATTCAGACCATCAACGATATCATCTGTGAATATCATATGGTACCAGAATTCTCACCGATCTTGTTTATAGATGAGTTTTGCGAATCTTATCAAGATAAAGAATAAGCCTGAACTTATGATGAGTTTGGAATTCCTCAAATTTTGAGATTTCGTTTTATCCCTTTAAAAAAGAGAATCTGAGACATTGCAAAATGTTGTATAAGATTTCCGCAGTTGCGACATCAGTTAGGCAAATTTATGAGTTCGTATTTCGTAGTTATCGCACCGTGACGAATCTATAATAGTAGAATGGAATAAAACACAAATAAAGTATTGTCATTCAGACCTTTCACACAAGACTACAGAGTAATGAAGTGAAGTGATTTAACTTCACACGGAAGTTTTCCAGAATGCCTAAATTCTTTTTTTTGTGAATCCAAATACACATTTTGTAGTGATAGTCCATCTTGCAGCAATAAAATTTATCCTCATTAGTTGGCATGCAGCAAGATAATAATGTCATTACCGATTTTCACATTTTGCAAAGTAACAGCTAATCGTATTGCGACTGCAGCAGCAAGGGTTGTTTGAGAGAAATAATTTAAGTTATTATTCCCTAAAAGACTGCCCTCAATCTGGGGGACTGCTTCATGAGACCAAAAACCGTTTAGCGTGAAAAAGGACTGCTGGGTAAGGTTACTTCATTCGTGCGGTTCTTCACTTGTTCGATTAGGCTGCATGTGATGAGTGGGTGCCGAAGTGAAATCGCCGAAACGTAAGTCATAACAAAAAAAAAATTTTTAGCAACCTTGTGTAAGCGTGTATTCAAACCAAGACATTGATTCTCCATGTCGGCGTTGAATGAAACTTGGCTTTGAGTGGTATTTTCGGCTTAGTTCTTTCTGGTTCCAATTAGGGAGATCTGAAATTCTTTTTACTTATCCGCTTTTAGCGGTGGCATGATGTTACAAATACACATCCAGTAATGTTAAGGGATAACCCTTATAATTTTTGAAGTTCTACATATCACTCAACGCAATTGGATATGGAGATAATCTTACGCCCAACCTTGCAAGGAGAGCCGCAGAAATTATAGCCTACTATGTTAGGTCTCAGGCACCTACAAGGTGTTGGGTAGGCTATAGTCTGACTTCTTGATCAGCTGAATAGACTTTTCCAAGTTTACCCAGAATGTTTCGATCTCATCTACCTTATGGATCAATTCTGGAGCATCATCATAGAAGGTGGCGTCGGCACACATCTCTGTCGTATCTAAATCCAGCTCTAGTTTTTCAATAATTATAGGACCAGTCGATGTCATCTGTCTCTCTACTATCACCATTCCAAGTAACGGTACCTGTCTGTTGTCCTCATTAGCAGGCGTCTGCTCCGTCACTGTCAATCCAGTGATGTTATCGCAGTTCTTTAGCCATTGTGATCATAATTCTAAAGGTGGATTCAGCTGTGTCCGAGATGTGCTTTAATGCAAATGTCACAGGCACATGTTATTATCACAACTTGTATAAATCAGAGAAGACAAGGGCTTTTCGCACATTGTGCGCTATTACTGTCAGTACACTAATCACATTTTTAGGAAGTAATGAGTGGTTGTGCTCACTGTAATAAACTTAGATAGCCTACGCTATTACATTTTTTTGGTAGCGTGGGTCCAAATATGTCGTTCTGTACACGTTCTTTGTGATCCCATTTACCCTTCAAAATCATCAATATCGTCGGCACTAGTACATTTTTTGAGGAACACTTTTTTTTCCAATACCTTTGTCAAATGGTTGATGTGTTTTGTCGTCTCAGTTCGAGCAGTGACGTCCTATAATTCTCTTAACCTGCATCACTAGGTCTAAAATAGAGTACATGGATGCAAGTAAACGGACAAAATGTCGACCATTTATTTCAGTGTGTTAGCTTTGGTGAGTTTTATAGCTTGTCATTCTTAGGATAGTTTCAAGTCCTACATCAATCAGCCACTTCTCTCAACCTTTAATGTGCTTTTTAACTTTTTGATATCAATAAACTGTTAATCACTAGTCTTGTTAATGGAAAAAGAAAGTCATTACTTAGCTAGCCAAAGAAACACTGGGAAAAAAAGCCAAACCTTTAACAACGATTGACAAATAAAGCCACAAAATGCATATGCGAAAACACACCCAAGCACACGGAAAAAGGAATTTTTTCTAAGTCTATATGCACATTAACAAAGCTCAAGTCGTCCTTAGTCTGCTTTCGAACTTAACCGGATCAACTTGTTACTTTGATCTGTTAATCGCATCAAAATCGGTATTGATCCAGAGATCACTGAAACTACTGTTATATGACGAATCCATTTATTGAAATTGCTGCTTTAGTATTCGGTCCAAAACGGGTGAAAGTCCTTAAGAAGAGCTTAGGGATTTCTAAAACATTGTTCTGAAGACCGCAATTTTACTGCTCGTGGACGCTATAATGTTCATAGGGTTGTCGTCTTAGCCATATCCGCCACCTTGTAACCCACTTAAGCTCGCTATTGAGCAGCTGGTGACTACCCAGTGTAGAAAATTGAAGTCCTGTTAAAGGTGTGAAACTTGCAAATTTTCAAATGCTGGAAATAATATAAGTTATAAAAATAATATATAATATAGGTGTTACCTGCAATAAAACAAATTTTCTATAGGTTAATACTGAACCATGCGAAAACGTTCCCTTCTAGAACTTCAGCACATCAAAAGAATCGTTTCAACTATTGAAAAATTCTCAAAAAAGTTATAAAAGCTTACCTTATCATCACTATTATCAATCTCTTATATCAACTGATATCGATAACATTGTGTCACCACCTGCTCGACTAATTTTCTATACCAGATCGTTCATCAAAAGCACATAGGACAGCATGGAAAAATTCCGTGTGTTCCGACATTGTTCTGCGATTAGAAGCGAGATATTACTCTTACTGGCAATCACAACAGACGGTAGCGGACTTGCAGAATAGATTTAGTCGGTCTACGGAAATGATTTCATTCAAAATCTCCAAAACGTGTCCTGCCACATTTTAATTATACATTAGCTCAGAATATAGAAAGGATAGAACTCAGAAAATTGAGAACGAAAAGGTCCGTCCTAACAGTGTATTTTAAGTCTTTTATGAGGTCTGTTATGACACTTTCAGCGCTAGACGTAGGTCTCGGCATTCTGGCCTCATTATTCCCTTAGGAGATTGGGTGGAGCGAATGGCACTGGACTAGTGATGAGGGCAGAAGGCCGAAAGGTGCGTCTAGCAATGAAAGTGTCATAACAGACCTCATTTTAAGCCTAGATTATGCTGTCAGAATATATCATTTTTTTAGCGCGGTTTAAAGAAACAGTCGAATATAAAAGTTAAATGTTCTTAGATTGTTCAACCTATGCAAAGCTAGCGCAAATTTGATCTCGGCTAACGTTCCGACGTCGTTGTCTTCTTCGGAATCGGTCTGGTCCAAGTAGATTAAGCACGGCGATTCATTCCTACAATGTAGGACATTGTGTTTCATCGAGTCAAATCCAATAGAGCACCACTCGAATTAACTAATCTAACTCGGCGATGCTCTTCAGCTCTTTCGAAATTAAGCTACTTCGTTAGAGAAAACTTTTCTTCTAATATTTTAGCAATCATCTGATAGCTTTCGGAAACGTTTTCTTGGTAAGTGCAACAGCAGGAACAAAACCATTTCTTCACACTAAATTTCATTTGCACACACGGCTATAGACTGTGGTAATTGTTTTAACACAAGTTCAGGAACCTTTGTAGCACAAATTATGACGATTCTAAGTAGGTTTGTATTTTGAAAAAGTCTTTGAGGGGCGGTGTAAGAGCAGTGTAGGAGCACAAAGAAATTTACGTATTACGCTAGAGGTTTCCTCGCACATGATATATAGGATAAAGGATAAAGCTCTCGGCGTTCATCAACCCCTCAGGGATGCGCCATGCATTCAACTTCAATTTTTAACTTCGTTTGAGGTGATTGAATGCATATCTGGCCTTTACAATGACTCGCGGTGGCCTCCCGTTAAACCCAATCAGTGCTTCTTGTCGTCCCAGACAAGTCTGAGACCAGCGGATTAGTCAGTCATGAGCGCGAGATCGAACCACTGACTCGCATGCGACACAGAGCACCCCTAATCACTGCGCCACATGTACTCTTATTTTTGTCATATCGTCGCTAGATGTATCATTCAGGAACCGGACTATTTTATCCACCTATAAAGTGTCATGATCTGCAGCTTGATAGCATAAGATAGAGCTAAGTGGGTTGGAAAGAAAGTGCTGGGTACCTGCAAAAACTGGATGATTATTCATGATTTCCAAATAAAAACACCAATAACTATTCTTCAAAAAAGCAATAGTTTTCTGCGGCTTTCTGCCATCGGTCCGCCAAATTTCGGGTTTAGTTGAAGTCGACCATTTTCTCATTTTCTTGTCTGAAGTCACAATGCGCTTCCAAAATTGATCATTTATTGGGTTGTTGAGCAGTTTGCCATAAATTCCAACTCACTTGCTGCCTGTGCTTCAGTGAGTTCGTGCGGATCTTGTCGTGGTTTCTTGTGGACAAAGTTAATCTGGTGGAGATGAGTTATCTCAGTTGTGTGCGAAACATGAAATTCGCTTGCCAATTCACAAACACTTGACGACGGCTCATTATCCAAAGCACCAATCAAATCTTCGATGTTCAACTTTGTTGGAACTGCTAAGCAAGGCTTGTCTTCAGGTCGAGATCTTCGGCATCGAGAAGCGTTCGAACTAACGTCCAGCAACAGATTCGTTTGATGCGCCTTCGTCTTTAACTCCATTAATTTTATCGACTGCAGCTTGCTGTGAAAGATCTTTCTCCAATAATGGCGCAATAAAACACGGACTTTGATTGTATCGACGGACATTGCGGAGGCTTGCAACAAAGTGAAAATAAAAACCAATAATATTCAGGTCCTTGGTGGGAAAATCCCACATAGGAAGCTGTATTATTCCTACGATTTGCATGGGAGTTATCTCATGCTTATTAAAGTTCTCAGACCTTTTTTTCCAACCGCAGTATCTAACCATTCCGAGATCATTGATCCATTTCTGTGTGTCCAACGGGCAAAGCTGGATGGTCTCTCCACCTCGGAAATCACTGCCTGTCTCATTCCTCTCTGCCTCTTGGCACAATCGCAGGTGACAAGCAGTCCGCAGTAAGGGCTCCTGGTTTGATCCCCCACCACGATGCTTCGCTGTAGTTTTTTTCAATGGTATTTTTTGGTTTTTTGAGAACACATCGAATTGGATACTATTAGGCATATCATATAGATTTGAACCTTCATTCTAAATTGGATTACATAAGAAACTACCACAATGTCATTCAGAGCTAAAAAAGTTGGACATGCGTTGCCACCCTACGAACTTACGTTTTGTATCAAAAAGGTAGTGAAATGTTGAACAACTAAACTTTTTTGCTGGAATAATTACGTTGTAGAAGAACTTTCAATGCTAAAAGACAACAGAAAGGCAACAATAAAAACAATAAAAAAAAACTACAATGAAGCGCCGTGGTAGGGAACGAACCAGCAACCTTCGCTGGAGATTGCTCGTCGCGTGTCATTGTGTCGAATGGCAGAGAGGACTGAGACAGGCAGTGATTCCCACACTGGGATTAAAGTCAAAGAAGAGTTGAAGGAGACCACACAGCGCGGTCAGAATGCAGAGGAGATGGAGCAGATCCTCCAGTCTTGTCAATTAGACATGCAGAGGATTGGGTCTATGGTCCCAAAAGGGCTAAATTTTTTTTCAGCAGAGGAAAACATAAAATTTGATGTCAATAATTGCCCGCCACATGTGAATAATGCTGTGTAGTGGATCGATAGTGCGATCGATACACAGCCACTCACACAGCCTATACGATAAAGCAAGAGTGCAGAGTGCGAAAATCAATCCTCTTCTAGCTGCTACGGCGCATTAAAAAGTTCTTCTCGGAAACCGAAGTGACCAATGAAATCATCGAGATTTAAGCTAATTAATACTTCCTAAAAGTCCAAAGGAAATGCTCAGTCCAAAGAAAATTGTCTGAGTTTGAAGCGCAATCCTTTTTTACTATTGTAGCGCAAAAGAAAACTTTCGAGAAAAAGATAGAGCATGAATTATTTAAATTCAACCTATCAAATAAGCAGTGAAACTGAAAACACAGAAACGCGTTGATATTAGAGGGTTGAAACAGGGAGCGGAAAGAAGAGTCGGTTTCAAAATATCATTTCACAATCAGGATTTGAGATTTCTTATTATATCACAGTCGGTTTGGTGTGGTGCCGGCAAGGGGGCTGATTAAAGGTGTTGAACGGCATTTTTTCCGCTTCTACTTGAAATAATAGCGCCATCGGAACAGAATTTCACCTATAGATTTTTTTTGAACAAAATCAGTGAAACCAATCCTCAAAATTGTTCATAGCAAAATAAAAAGATAAACTGTACTTTTCTATTGCCGTGAACTTCCACTTTTTCACTAATCTGAGAATAATATAGTCGCTTTCGGAGTAAATCCAACCTACTGAAATCCTTGGATGAATAGTATATTTTTTTCACTTATTCAAAATCACATGCGCTTATGATTGCAGCATTTAATTCATTTTTCTCTCATCTTTCTAAGAAATTATTGACATCATAGCATAAGAATCATTCTTTTGCATTTCTCAACTCCTCCTATACTTTGTTAGTTGTCGCAAAAACCATATTCATCGCCCGCAGTGACAATCATTCTACCCCAACAATACTTATTTCTTCATTTTAGAGACTAATGTCTTCATTTTTATTGCTTGAAAGCTCGTGAATCAGATATGAAAGCAAACGAAGCATTGGGAATTTGTGCAAAAGTGGTGTCCTCCGCCAAATTACTTATGTTTGCAGATTTTGCGCTCGTGCTTAGATGTTTTAAAAATACATTTTCTGATATCAGATTTTCTCAAAGATTCAAATATAAATACATTTGGTACTAGGAGAATACTGTACACAAATCATGCACAAGACTGAAACGGCAAAGCATCTCTTAAATAAATCTGTGTGGTTCACAACTCGAGAGCTCTAGTGGTAGGGATTTCATCATCACTTGTTGAGCCTTCAACTTCGAGCATACTATAGTTAAGCAGAGTCCATGAAACTTTCGCTGATAGTTCGCCTTGTACGGCTGAGTGTTTTGCGCTGCTTATCTATTTTCCTTTGACTTCAAAGATGCCTATCATTATTTCTCCAAATGGAGTCAAATTCATCGAAACCTCTTTCATGCGGTATAATGACATCATAAACATCCCATCTTCGGTGGAGCAGAGGTTGATAAGGCGAATGATAAAATCAAGTCGTTTTTATCCCTTCTATTCAATCAGTAGTTTTGCTCACTTCGCACACATATTGAAATTTTCTACTTTTACAATTACATTGGCATTTTGCAAAAAATAATTTGATTTGGATGAATGTTGTCGCCTTAACAACAAACAGTCCTTTCTCCATGTGTAAAGGCTATGAAGGATTTTTCCAATTTAAATCTTTTCTATTAACGCCACGTCTTATTCCTTTCCTTGAGAGAAATTGCAAAAAATACTGGCAGATTAATCCGTAGCTAACAAATAGTAAGTGTGAAACGAATCACTTAAACTCAACCGTCTAAAAACGGTCACTAGTATCGAGTTTTCGGAAAGTCTAGGCGAGGGACTGATTAGTTAAAGTTAGCTAAGAAAGGATTGGAAGAGGAAGAGATAGAGAAATGCTGGAGAAAATCACATCAGGAGAGGTTTGCTTCAAGAAATCCAGTATTAAATGCTCCTTTCAAAAATCTCTACTTCGGGAGTAGTGGCTACCTAATTCGAAGCTTTTTGCAAGGTTCGTTCTTCATTTTTTTTGCAGAGTTTGATCTAATCTTTTTTTTTGCAAAGCTCAGCCTGTGCTTTCCTGCAGATTATCTCCACGAAAGATTTTAATTACAACCTTTGCAGTCGCAGAATGAATGATGAATTATCCTTTACTGATTAAGGTACTACCTGCACAGCACTTCATTAAAGCACAACATTTTTCTCAAACAAAGAGGGAATTTTCAGTTTGAAAACGGTATCTCATGACTTCATCGGCAAACTCAATCGCATCTGGAAGGACATTATTGTTTAATTTCTAATCTAGTATAACTCTATCTAGAAATCAGGCTTGGCAAGCTTAGCATAAGTGAGATAGTATTCCGGAATAGTAGTATTTCTACTAATCCTAGTATGAAATATTTGAACATATATCAATGATCTTCCTCAAGGTCGAAATAGTTACGAGTTTTATAAATCTGCCTTTTTCTCTAATTAAAATTTGCAGGAGGTTGGCACGTCTCCTTTCTTAAAATGTGATGATTAACGTTTCAGCGATCCCGCCTTCGTCAGATGGTAGACATACTATATCATACCATATCTTGATTACTCGGTTAGCATTCCGCATGCATTAAGAATTCAGTACGAAACAATTCAACATTCTAATTAACTTGAAAAAACTCCACCTTCATAATACTTATAAGGAAGAGGTCACCGGTCTTACGTGGCGGACTATGAAAGTGAACCATACTCATACCAGAAAATGAATCTGAGATAAAGCGCATATTATCTATGTACAGGTACTCTCCCCTGCTATCCATTTTTGGACTTTAGCGATTTGTCCAAAGAGCCTCAAGGATTTTTCGCGAACTAACACATTAAAGTCCACATCTTTGTGCTTTCTACTCTGTGCAGCCCTAAAGACTTACTTGTTTGGCTATTCGATTTCCCGTCTAGGTGCTCTTTAATGAGGATCCAAATGGTCTTCCCGTTTCGCCAATGTATTCTTCTCCTCACCCGAACTCGTGCAGTCTCCGTCTCTACCATTCGGGCATACTACACAATTATCGGTCTCACATAGACGGTCTTATAAGCGGTTACGAACCGACGTGAGTTATTAGGTGGAATTTCTATGGTTCCTACGGAGTTTTCCAAACCACTGTTTCTTAAACACTTTATGATAGTGGCGCTACTTCATTTGTTACAAAGGGTAGTTTTTTGAGAGCGAGCAGAGTGTGGAATTGTTTTGTAGTGGATTCTTGATGCATACGAAATGTTAACTGAATAATCAGATATGGAATGACATAAACGTTTACGCTCTGACGAAGGCGGGATTGCCGAAACGGCACCCATCAAATTTCGAGAAAGGATACGTGCCAACCTCTTGCAAGTTTCAATTAAAGAAAGGGGCAGTCTGTAATAATTTTTGCATATCCTTACTCATGCCTAGATTTAGAGAGTGTCGGACTTTTGAGTCGATAAATCTGCTTCAAAGTCGAAACAGTTACGAAATTTTGCAAAGTCAATAAAAGAAAATAAAAGTGTGCGAGCAAACCTATTTTGAAGTCCCATCCGTTATTATGCAGAGCGTTTAAACAGACATGAAACCGCAAGCGTTACTTTCACTGCTGTCGCTCAAAGTGTGGGCAAGTCGAAGATAATTTCGGTTCGAATCACGTCTGCATTGTTTTTAAACTGACCTCGTAAAGATGAATTCGGAGTGTAGACCCTCCTCTAGGAGAACAATTTGCCGAAATTCGACTTCGAAATAAGAACAGATAATAAAATTCCATGTGTAGACCAATACTTCAGGGAAGGCCGTGCACTGTTTATCAAGCAGCACAGGGGTGAATGAAGTTTGGCCTTCAAAGCAAAACGGTGGACGATGCTCTACCGATATATCTGATCAGTGCTGTGCTTTCTCTGAGACGAGTCTGGCACCAATTCTGTACAAAAGAGATAGAAAGCTTGGTGTGCTGAGCCTATTCAGGCACCGATCACATGTGCACTACAGGGTTTAACCCCTCTGCGCTAATGCGCTCAGGACTAAATGTATTCGCTACTCCAACCATTATGTCGACTTTTTAGAACTTCCAATTCATATCCTGTTACCGTTCATGCGGTAATCTCATTCCGCACGACTATGGTGGAAAGAACGATTATCAGTTTCTCCAGAATATTCCAAAATTCTAGTATTTTTACTGCTTTTTTCGTAGTCTTATGATGTTACATATATCCCTAAAAGAATTGAGTAGTGAGCAAAAACACGGTCTCAGCTGGGAATCGAACCCGCGTTTTATCCATGCCAGGGACGCGTACTACTACCACTACACCACCAAGACACATTAGCGCCACCACTCATTATTCAACATCTCTATGTTAGCTATCAGCTATTCGCTTTATAAATGCAGTTGAGCTGACAGCTACTGTTAGATATAATATTTCGAAATTTTAGTGCTTTACTAATTTTTATTATATGGCTTCGCATACCCGACCAAACCTGTTAAAGGTTGGTGCCTGACAGCTATCATACAGATATTGAAGAATGAGTGGTGGCGCAAATACGCCGTGACGATGTGGTGGTAGCACGCGTAGCCGGCATGAATGAACGCTGGTTCGATTCCTGCCTGAGGCTGTGCTTTTGCTCACCACTAAATTCTCTTAAATATATATCTTTCCAGAAGTTTTCTTACAAAAATGTATAATCTGTAAACTCATTCTTAGCGCAGTAGTGAGCTGTTTGTTATATCGTAGAATGATGAAAAGATAAGAATTGAGTGATCAGTTCTTGGAGATTCTTGATAGCATAGAGGTGATGAAATGCATATCCTGCCTGTACAACTGCCAATGGTGACTTATCGATTATCAGTTTATCGTCGATATCCTTTCAGACAAATCTGACCCCAATTTTTCGACCTCTACTAGTTGAAATGTTTCCACGTCATCGAATCAAGAAACATTCGTATACTGCAAGGCACCTGTAACTACTGTACACTCGCCCTTTTATGAAGAAAATCTCGTAAACGAAACGTGCTCTGGTCTGGATATAGGAAATGCTTTCAGAAAGACAAACAGGTAAAAAGCATAGTTATGTGTCCGCCAAAAATGCGATTCAATTAGTCATCAGATAATGGTCTTTTTGGAATCAAAAACACAGCCATTTTTCGTGTCGAAAGTTGACAAACTGCTCAAGAAGTCGCTGAGAGAAAGGGAAATAAAGTTCGTTGGTCTCCTCAAAATAATTGAAAACTCGCCACCCAAATCTCTTGATCTAGTTGGAATCCATTTTTTTTGTAATAACGGGCAGTATTTTAATAATTAATGAATTAATTTACTTCAAAAAGACCGTGTCCCTTTGATGAGCAGGTAGGAGTATGTTTCTCGTAAGAAGAAAAATATTAACGATTTTATACTTCTCAAGATCAATACGTTTGAGAGCATGAAGAGATGCGAATACAGTGCCAAAGGTAACGAGCTATCGCAGCATGATTCCCTTTTTCTAAACTCTATGAACTACACCTCTTTTCTCCACAAACACAACAAAAGGATGCTAAGAAAAAACATCTTTGATTTTTTTCCGCTGTCTATGCTTTTTTCATGGCAAAATACGACAAGAATACAATTACAAGAATGCTGAGAAGCGAACAGATACACTTTCGAACTCACTTCAGGTTTCCAATTTTGCTCGCATGTCGGCATTCTTGTGATGAGAATAGAAAAAAAAGCACCAGTGGAATATCATACAGTCACTCGGAAAAGAAATGTCACGGGAAGATTCTTCTTGACAGTAAACGCAACAACTGAGCTGTTTGAGTTACAAGTTCTACTTGGATATCACCTTTACGAGTACCTTGCACGAAATCCACTCTTTGAGTACTCCGAATTATTTCATGAACGATATGGAACCTTTGATGAGGGTCAAAAGGCCGACAAACAAGTATAACTGCTCAATAAAGTTAGTTTTTCTTTATGAACTTAGAAAAGTGGCCTTCTTAAACGAAATTATGCCGTCAACTTTTGAGAAGTGGTAGTACTGTCAAAGACTTTTTGACTTTTTTTTTCTGTCAAATCACAAAATTGCGTGCACCACACTGTTCGGATAGCACTTCTTATTTTCAACTCGTATAATCGCTATTACAATCCTCAAAGGTCACGAAACGGTTTTTTCTGCAAGGGTTTGACAGCTGTTAGGGCTTTTTCGTCTTTGTCACAAGTTTCGCTGAATAGTGGACAAATCCACTCCCTTTGCAATGCTCTAATAAATGTTCTGGACGTTCTCTCAGTAGATTAGAGGGAGCTAGCTTGTTCAGTAGACTGATAACGATTTGCTGAAGCTAAAGGCTTAGGGGTTTGGTGAGCCCAGGACGTGTTTAAATCCCGCTACTCCGTGTGCATAATGGACGGATCACTATTTCTGCTCTAATCTCTTCATCTTTCTAGACAGTAGACGAAATGATTTCGTTATGTCTATTAACTTATTGCCGTCTTTGTTGTTTGTAAGCTAAGCATCCATAATGTACAATGTTTAGAAGAGAAATTACGTGCACCAGTAGTCACCTTGACATCCTGTTGTCATCGACGATCATCATCATTTGGTTGAAGCAAATCTATAAATAGTGCTACAAGGTGTGAAAGAGTGAAAGAAATCAGTCGTTGACAAAGCGGCAATTTTTGAACTGTTGAACATGGTTTAGAAAACATCCCGGCACATGGATTGTACTAAAAGCAAACGAGTCGCCATTATGGAATTTGTGTTGTACATGTTTTCACTCAAAAAAAAAGACGCTCTCAAAGTAAATTGTGACGTGACTGATAAATGAATTCGTTACAGTAGTTGACAACATTGAGCTGAAGGTTATCTCATTTTCTATTCTTTCACAGGGTTATTAGCCAACATTCTAATTACGTATTTTAGAAAGATTTTGTAGACACCAAAGTCAGTGATTAATAAGTAATTGGCAATCAATGAAAACATGACAAATTGGTTTAGATGCGATTACTACGCTAATATTTGGCTCCGTCCACTTGATTTGTTAGAAAAAATTCAGACTGGAGAAACAGACTTTGAAACGCGATATTTTGGACCAAAAAATTGGCGCATGTGGAGAAATCAGTATACACGGCCGTGAAAGGTCTCGTATGTCATGGACACTATAGTGACTATGTAGGGCGACGTGGTTTAAGGAGAGTTAGCACATCGAAAAATTGCTAGCAGCAAATACACAACATGAGAGAGTTCTAATAAATTTTTCACTTTCGACAAATGTAATGGTCCACTGTGATTTTATGAACCATTGCTGAGTTTATGGTGGCACTAATATTTTCTAGGAATCGCATACTGCAAAACAAATACTTCAACTTGTTGTAGAGAATAAAGCCGCTTTCCAGAATTGATTTCCAATTAATTTGGGCACTGGTTGAATTATTCAATGTTTTTCTGATAGGCGGACAAGAGTTTGTTACCAGTAAAAATAGTTCAATACAGTACTGGCTGACGTTCCGGCTGTTTCGCCTATCTTCATAGTTCGAAGAAGTTAAATTGACATCCAGTCTATTCTGCCAAATACTTTCATATAGCGTAAATTTTAATTTATACAGAAAGCGCCTTAACAGAACACATACCGATCTCTTCTTTTGAGGTGCTTTGGTTATTATTGGAGATGAGTCGCTCAATGTTTTACGTGAATTGTGAATGCACAGTGGTTCAAATACATCACCTTCGGAGTTCATTTTTGGACTTTTGTAATTTGCTTCTTTTATTTTGAAGAACTTGCGTATCAGGCTTATTCTACTGTAGCAATGAAAGTGCTTGACTAAGTAGATTATGTATCCACTCTATCTTTCTGGATTCCTAAGACGGAAGCGTCAACACGCCGGTTAGCACTGCATTAAATAAATCTTGATAATTCTACTATTCTTACTGTTTTTGTATAGAGTTCTGATGTCACCTATATACCTAAGAGAGTTAAGTGGTGAGCAAAAGCACGGTTTCAGGAAGGAGTCAAACTCGCGTTTCATCCATACCGGCAACGTGCTACCACTGCATCACCGAGGCACATTTGCACCACCATTCATTCTTCAGTATTTCTGTGCTAACTTTTTTACAATGTATTTTTGCTGTATTTTTGCCGTATTTTTGCTCACAACTCAATTCTCTTAGGTTTAAATCTTGGTGTCAGCAACAACCTTACGTATGCTCACCAAAAAAGCACTGATACCTGGTTGTATGTTTATAAGTTATTTATGGGCATAAAATCACATGTTTCAAGATAAAATGAGAAACCAATAGGACATCCTGTTTCAGTGGTTTCCAACACTTTCACTACAACTTAATCCTTTGTCGCAGAAATCAAAATTACTTCTGCCCATAAAAGAAGAATAATGATAGTAAGTACTCTGAGGTTTTCTAGCCTGAATACGATCATGAACTTATTTTCTTCAAAAGTAGAAGGCATTACACTGACGTAAAACTCTCTCTCTTAGTTTTCTAGAAAACTTTTTTATTTCAGTAAATGTTGGTGAAGCAATACATAATGAACTCAATAAAGCAAAGTGCTGAAAATGGGGTGAGAAAAAATTGTACATACGAAATCCCACCTTATTAAGAACCTCTTCAATCGTGAGCACTATCTCGTTATCAGTTCGATTCCATGAAGGCCAATTAGATTACTGATTCTTTACAAATGTATAGACATTTTAGACTTAAGATCGGCAATTCTGGTTTTATAATTGAATAACCTTGTATTTTATATAATTTTTAATAATAGGCTAACATTTTAACATTGTCATTTAACACGGAGGCGATCAAGATAAGGATAAGGATAAAACTTATGGCGCTGGTCAAAGCCCAAGGGAGCTTATCAAACATCGCTGAAGGTGAATCAATGCATAAGTGGCCTATACAACGACCTGAGTATGGCCTGTTGATGTATCAAGCCAAGTTTGATACCAACGTATTCGGAGCGATGGAGGGCGCACAATCACGACAATGATCACTTGCGTTTTGTAAGTAGCCTCTTTCTATTGCTCTTAATTTCTCTCCCCTACAAGATTATACTCATCTTCATTTACACTTTTTTACATCAAGTCGAATATTCTGTAAAAAACTGTGGCTGCTACAAGTTATAGTAGCACTGTAACTGAATGAACAAATGGCTCAACTTTCAACAGTGTTATTACGTTCAACTAATTTCTAACAAAATGTCAAACCGTGCCGATAGAGCGTATCATTTTCTAGTGCTGTTTTTCCGGATAATTCTGTACCACCATCCGACGAATTACTTGCTTTAGACTCTCGCAAATCGGAAAACGCTCATGGGAGCTTTCGATGCACTCATTATAGAGTCGTCTGCCTCGTCTACTGGTGCTCTGAGTTTGTTTGGTGGCGGCGTTCCAAGCCAAAACCAATCAGTTAATAGACCGCTATTTGTGCTGCACATTATAAGCTGAGTGTTTGCGCTCTTCTTGATTCTCACATGCTTCCAAATTTGATTGAATAGCTGTCTGACCATCAAAATCACTTGATTCTTGTATGCCTATATGATTTCAGCAAAAATTTTCTCTAGATTTTCTCTTTTTTTCAGTCTTCTGAATTAAAGCAATTTCCCATTGTGAGCAAGGTTCTTAATCTTAATCCAACAAGATAAAATGTATCCAAATATCAAACAAGTCGACAATCTCCAATCTTCAGCTAAAACTTATGACCATAAAATACGCCTCTGATGGACGGCTTCCGGTCTTCTTTTTAGAATCGTAACCAGGAAAGTCTTTATGTTTATGTGGTATCTGATTCCATGAACAATTCTAGAAAATTTACCTTTCATTGACTAGCTATATTATACCTCAGTATTTGCTTTTACTGGTTATTATCACAGCTTCTAATCATTCATGCCGGCTTCAAATACGAGCCAAACCATTAGCAGCGTTTATTATGCAAATTTTAGCTCTTATGTATTACGTAGCAGAAAAAAATTTTCAGGGCGGTTACTAATCTTCTCAAAACTACCACAGTAAAGTACTGATCACGCTTCGAATACCGGTAACACATTAATGAAGGTCGTTAGTGCTCCTAAATAAGCTCAATCATAATCAACCGAAATTGAGAAGCATGTGAACGAGAGGAGTCGTGGCCGAGTGGTTGTGGTTTTGCCGCGCGGCGGAGGGAGAACAATCCCCACTCCCCAACACTCTGCGGCAGTCAACAACAAGCACTTTATGGAAAGCCACATCCAGGCTATCCGAGATTGTAAGGAGACCTACTCGAAGTATTTATTCAACGTTGTTCAGGAAAGTGATGAAAAAATGAATAGAATGTTAGAAGCACTGAGATCTTCACAGTAAAATGTAACAACGGGCTATGTAAGCTTTTGTGCTTAAAATATTCTTTTTTGGGGCTATTTACATAATCAAATAATAGATTATGGTAATAAACTGTACCTTTCCATCGAAGCTTTCATGTTCAATCAGTACTTTCTGCTTAGTGCGAGCTCAGATTTCCATGACTTCATGAGATCTCCCAAAAAAAATAAATCCAATATCTTTTCCCAACTTCTTTTCTCCGTTCTTTTCTTCACAGTTCTTTATTTTCTCCTCTCATAGCTAAAGTTATTTCTGATTCAAGCAAAAATTTGGCAAAAAATCATTTCAGAAAAAGTTTTGCAGGGATGTAGCACTCGTTAACCATCTTCTCAAAACGGTTCATTTTTGGCACTAGTCTGCTGATGTTCTTGAAAATCTTTTGCTTTTCATTACACAAGCAGCTTTTCTGTCCAAAATTCTAGTTTAAGTCACTTTTTTTAACTCTTCTATCCCGCTGTTGTTGAGCAAGAAAATTACATGAAGAACACCACTGACCTATAATCACGTTATTCACCGACTTACCCAAACCACTCTCACTGAAATCTCTATTCGTCATAGCTGTGAGGTAATTGCTTCTCAGCAGTAGTTCAATGCGGTCTGAGGTATTCATGTATCCCCACATTCATTGTATAAAATCGTTTCTTTTCTAACATTTTTGAGTTCAATATCAGCGTAAACGGCTTTTCATATGGGCTTACACGTAACTCATAGCCTTGTTGAAAAGGATTCTCGGTCGCCACTCTACAAAGCAGTTCCATGTCAGAAAATCCTATGAACAGGAAAAGGCTTTAAGCCATTTGGTGGAGGTGATATATGAAGAAACATGACCTGATCAAAATTGCACTTTCCTCGCTTCATTCAATCGCCTTTATTTCTTGAGTAACCCATCTACAAGCATTTTCTTTGAGAAAAGTCCACAGTTTCCCATAAGTTTAAAATATTCATACCTATGCAGGTCAAGCCACTACAATAGGTAAAATATATCAGGTGTTGCTTATATTATCCACTTGTATCTTTCATCTTCATCTTCCATCTTATACTCACATGATCTGTTTGGAATTTCCGAGACATATGTTTTAGAGGCGGCTTCTCTGATTTTCCATGTATAATGATTGCTACAGTAAAATCTACAATTTAAAGATCACCAGCTCAAACTATGCTTTGAGGATTTTTACAGTGTGACAGTGGAAGACAATAATAACAACCCGAAAATTCAAGAGCATGGGAGAGAAGAAGTGAGAAACTGCAGTTAGACTGGGTGGGCTAGTGATGAAAAAAATTCGATCAACAAATCACGAAACCTTATTCAAATGCGAAACTGTCCAGGAGGCAGAAGCGACTTTCAAAGAGAGGTAGAATCTATAGAGAGAGGATGGGAGTAGGATTTGAGGTGAAGTGTAGAAATTTGATAACTCGGCTGAGAGATGAGAAGGTGTTCCACGGTGGGAGGAGAGATCGAGTGTGGAAGAGTGTCCAAATCGCCGTCCGGTCGCATTATTCGAGCGTCTCCACTTCCAATATGCTCTCGAAGCTAATTGGAAGGCAAATGCCGTCCGAACAACAATGCGCTTACGTTTCAAGCTTAAGTCACAAACACTTTCACACAATACATACGGAAATCAGCTGGATGAAGGTAATGCAATTGTAGAGCCGCATTCGCTCATATTTTGGCCGCTTTCCAGCCGTTTATACCGCCTTAAAGTACATTAATTACTTTTTTATACCTTTTTTCAAGGAACAAGTTATTGTCGACTTCTTCGCTTTATATACAAATACCATCAAAGCTGCAGTTTTCTGCGCGCCCTCGTTTAGGAGGCGTTTCCTTGTGCATTTCGTCAAACGATTATTGATATGTAATCGTCCAGTTCGAATAACGGTGTCTTCTGTACGTATTTTCACTACCAGCCTTTCATACAAGAGGCTCGTTTGAAAGAAAAAAGCACTGCATCATCATGGTTCTCTTCTTGCTTCACTTGTAATTTCTACCTATGTCGTAACTCGGCCATGTGTCATTTTGAATCAAGAAAGGCCATATCACCATAGAGAATCTGCTGTATGCTTCTCGTGATCTGCAAATAACTACTAAGCACTAAAAATTCTGGACTTGTCATCATTTCCAAAATGTGATATTCGATGGATAATAATTAACTTGATTTGCTATCGCTTCTTATGACATTTTTATGAAACTTTTGAGCACTCGCCACTTTTCTGCTCACTTTTGCTGGATAGCTTGTCCTTGCAGAGAATGACTTGCGTTATAAATTGACAAAATTAATTTTTCATCCCTTACTTTTTAGTGCATTTGTTGATTTACCGTGTTCACTTGGATATTCCGTCAACATCGTCAATATGTCCCCGCCAGATTTAGTAGTGTGAAGAAACTAATTGTTTATATTCTCTCAATGACCTAAACTATGACGCACATTTGTAAGAACATTTTTATCCCTTGGACGGATGGCGAACGAATTTTGAGCAGCTTGCTCTTGCTCATTATAGTTTGATAATCTACCATAGATTTGTTATGGTCTTGAAAATCAGCTTCTTCTTCCAAATTCAACACCGAATCATCACTTAATCATTTGCCACCGATAGCATTAGTGATCGAATTGTGCTGATACGATGTTTGTTACAATTTTTTGTGCGCACTACCGCTTGAGACTTCCATATCCGTTTTTTTTTTGTCAGGTATCACGCTCTAAAAGGTACAAAAATCGTCAAACACTTCTAATAAGTGTGAAAAGCTGATGATTATGATGTCTTGCTTAGGAGACTGCATATAGATACAATTTTTTGCTTTTAGTTGAAAATCATTCTAGGCGTTCTAATTTCTACTGGAGCTCCCCTGACGTTGTTAGCTGTTAAGGTTGTTTGCCCAAATTGAATTGTGGAGCTCTTCAGCATTGCTCTCAAAAATCTCATGTGTAGTTGTGTTTTAGATCGAAGTCAGAAGGTTCGACGCCACAAAACTGTCACTATTATGCTAACAAACTACGCTATTTTTCTTCGAAAGAGCATTGATGATGATAGAAATGACTATGCGGATATTATTCTCTTCCTGCCAATTCTGTCTCTTTTCTTTTTCGTATTTATTGTTAATTCCGTCCTATCGTAGAACAAATTTAGAAAATCGTTTGATATCAACTAATTCTTAGAAGAGTTTCATATTATTGCATTTTGACATTCAGCGACATTCATGACGAATACGACAAGTTACCAGGCAACAGCCGAACTTATATCGAGAACAATTCCATGAACCTAGTAATTGGTGGATCCGAGGAAACGAGTTATACGAAGGAAATGGTGTTAACCGAACAGTAGGCGGGGATTGAGTCATGTGAAAAAAATTATTAATTGTATTCGTAATATTTGTAATCTTTCTACTATTATTGTCTTCATACTCATTTGAATACATGCAATGGTGTGTTTGAACTAAATTTATGCAACGATGTACGCCTCAAAATAATCTATATCTGAGCGATAATTCACTGGTTAGACTTTCTAGAAAGAAAAACTCACGGCTCATATTATAGTTCAAAATCCACAAATAATATCGAGCTAAAAAGGAGCCTTATTGAATAAATAATTTAGCCTTTATGGATGGTTTTACAATCGCGATCAAATCTCCAGACTTCAACTTGAGTCGAATCTTTAGATTCAAAGCGCATATCCATATCAGTGCATGATCTTTGTTTGTGAAGTTGTTAGTTGATTTCCGATGTCACTTCAACGCCAGTGCTAATTTTCGTCCGTCTAGTCTCGACGATTCCTCTTAAAAATTGTGATGATGGACGATTCGCATTGAATGCGTGCCACTTACGAGGTACTCCATCTAATCGCTGCGTATGACACCTACCGTATCCGTGGATTCTTTAGACTGACCTCGATTCCGTCAAAATCATTGATCAGTACTCATTCAAAGACATGTTCCGATTTTCACTAAACGGTTAATTTAGATCATTGCTTCTGTACGACTTTTTTGACGTAAACATCTTTTTCTTTCATGTTTAGTGTAATTTTTGAGTTTCAATTACTCATTTTTGTAAACTCGACGTCTATCACAGAAAAAACTTCCTTTTTTTAGCAGCTCTTAAAAAGCTAACAGATAAGGCACTGAAAATTCAAAATCTTTACATACCTTTCTTTATTCGTCTCTAGGTGAGCCAATTTTTACTCAAATTCGGACCTGAAATTATCATTATTGCAGCTCTCTCTCTCTCTCTCTCTGGCTCTGTCTCTCCTTGATTTTCTAGTAGCCATCACTAGAATACCTTGTTATAATTTTTTTCATGTCACATTTGGCTTATTTTTTCAATAGACCCATTTGAAAAAATACATAACCTTGCAAACCTTGTCTAGCAATGTGGCTTCTTGACTACCTTTGTCTGTTGATGTGTGGGTCGGACAATATACCTTCCCTCTTCGGCCTCATGAAACCGTGCTTTTGATTCCCAATCATTTCACCAGTTGTTCCGGTCATTCGAAGAGTTGTGTTTTTTTTTACTACTGAAGTAACGGAGTAATGGTTGGCGCCTTTTTATGATAGCTGTGTCAGTTATATCAAAGCAATCTTAATAGAGAGTAGGTCTGGTCACCAGATTTCAAGGAAAAATATCACCCAGCAAAGAAAAGTACTCTGACTTCTATTACTTGGTGAAAATTCGTGGACAAAATACAAGAAAGCTATCGATCAGCATCTTCTACGCTGGTAGTCGAAACTTTGTTTCAGAATAGCATGACAATTTGAAGCAATGTTCCCAATATTTTCGAGATCTTTCATACTTTGCAAACGCCATCTGTTCATAGGATGTGCACTGCATAAATGTCAAATGGTTGATGACAGGTTACCAATGAGTTTTCGCATATCTCTTTTTTATCATTATTGCAGCTCTCTCTCTCTCTCTCTCTTAGACACGTTTTTGATCAGTCTTCACAGTGTTTTTATTCACTGCGCGAATCCCAGTACTTTTAGCAGTGATAGTTTTTCACCCTATTTTGAAAAGTTGCAGAATACTGGTTGAGCGCATCTCCTTGCATTCTCAACGATAGCCGGCTGCAGCGTTCCACAGAGCGTTCGTTGTTGAATGCGCGAGGGTAATGGGAGTGGGGTTCGGGCCCTACGTGCGACGTGACGAGCATCACAACCATTCACCTACGGCGCCCCTCCCATCTTTCAAAGGAATAAATCATTGTCGATTATATTGAGAAGTGTCGATGAGCTCATCAAAACTGATTCATATTGTAGGGAAAGTCACTTTGTGGGGGCAATCAGTAGCCATGGCCTTATCTAGATAAGAACACTTGTAATCCGATTTTTTTTGCAGTAATTTAAGTTTTAGCAGTCTTATAGTTTTAATTAATCGATTAAAAACTGCCTCAAACAAGCGTGAAATACTTTTGATGAAGAAAATTGAAAAAAATTGTGAGAATCTTAACGAGCAACTAAAGGATGATTTCTCGCTGTCGCATTGTGAACAGCCAAAAGCTAAATCTCAAGGGGCGTCTACCTGTGCTAACAACAGAATACTCTGTTTAAATTTGTTCATTCTGTTTATTGTACTATATTCTCTACACATCCCACATTCATGAGATGCTATTTATGAGTGCATCTTCAAAGAATAGAATGTATACAATAGATCCGATCATTATTATTTGAGCCAACATGTCATGTGGTCTGGTAATGGGCTCTTGTACAGCCCGATACACGTGTTTCGACTTTGCAGTCTCGTCAGTCGGGCAGAACTCGTCGTCTCTCAAACTTTTTATAGCCAATCCTCTTGGGAGCCTGCTCTCCCTACACAGAGGTATCGAAGACGAACGCTTTACAGAATGTATACAATCATTGGTCGTGTGCAATAAAGAATGTATACAGTCATTCGTCCTCCACTCGACTGGAAACAGTGAATTCGTACAGTCTCAAGAAGGCGAGCAGTGAGAATCCATTGCTTACTACAATTACAAGTTTATAGCGAATTTAGAGCACAGTTAAGTGTTTCATTATTGCTGAATTTCAGTCAGTGACTGCTTAATGCGAATTTTTTTTTATTTATGAGAAAAATTGTTTGTCTTCAAATTCCAACCTAAAACAAATCGAAGTTCAAGAATACCGCTTGAGATTTTGATAAAGTAGCAGTGCGAATATAATGCGATCTGAACTTTTCGTAAGGTGGTGAGAAGAAATATCTTTATTTTCAAACTATGAAAAAAGAACACATCAAAACGACAACCGACGTACTACAGCACGCCATATTTTAATTTTCGGTTACTATTTCTGATTTTAATGAATATTCAATTCAGGAGCCAATGCAAGGTCTAGTAATGAACGAAAGCCTACTGTTAAGCTTCCAAGATGTACTATGATTGCGTATTGGCATTAAGTGCTGAACCTAATTTAGATTAGAAGAAAATCTGGGACAAGCCATATCACGTATGATAGTCAGGCGCTCTCCTATTTCATTGATCTTGAAATTTTCAGAACTCATCCTGAAAACGTTAAGGGTTTCAAGCGCTGATATTTTTTATTTTGTGCCCACGATTGTTACTGCAACTTCAAAACCATCATCGCTATCCCTTGTGTTTTTTTAAATACCTTCCGGAGTACTTAGTGTCTAGGTGTTCTATTATGCGAAAAGTGTTCTGTTCGCATTCGCATTTTTATTGGAGGGTCTCTGCGATGATCACTCCCTGAGGGTTGCGTTATGTAATCGGCCTCATTGAGCATAGTTGGAGGCAATTTAGAGCTCACTTGAGTACTACAATAGCCACGGGCATTCCACTGCTATATTTGATCAACGCTACTATTTTCCCAGACAGGCCTGTTAACAAGTCCTCGGCCCCAGGAAGCGAGAACGAGGAATCGTAGCGACAATAGCGCGTTTCTTGCAAACCACCTCTACCCACTATACACGGACGTGTCTATGATAAGACTCATATAATAATCGCAAGCTATGATGTAACAATTTTGAGGTGGTGGTCACATTCTTGCGGGAGGAATTAGAAACATCAGCGCTCAAAGTCCACGAGGCTTTTTGGATAAATTTTCAGGGTCCCAAAAAGGATAGAAAGGACGAGTGCTTGTCTTTCAGATGTAATATAAGGTCTTAGCTAAGATTGATTTTATGGCCTCAGTACGGCTCAATGCTCTTAGTATTGTCCAAAAGGTGTAAGCAAGCGATTTGGTTAAGAGGTAAATATCTTGATTAATTTCCGAAATATTTTTTGCCATAGTCAGAAATTATTAACCGAATACTAAGATCTAATGCGAAATACTACGTGCGGCCTTTCAGCAAGGCAAAACTGTCGAAACATCGGCCATCGTATTTCAAAGACAACAGCTCCAACTTCGCGGTATCTTGAACAAAGAAAGCCTGCAATATATGATTTATCAATCTAACCAAAGTAAAGTAGAAACGTCTTTCGAATGATCCAAAGCAAACAATGTGAGGTAAAATTATCTCAGTGCCATGAATGTGGTATGGAGCATGGGAAAGAGCAGTGATGCGTGCTATACTCAGCCGTGGCTCTCTCAACAGCAGCCAAAATTCCCACATAGGATAATTCTCCGTCTTGGAACATCTCGCTAGCCATTATGACGTCGTATCTGCTAACTGAGACTCGTGCTTTCTCGGCTTCATAAAAGTTTCCTTGATAGATCCTTGCCATCATAAAATAAGCGTGGCTTTCAGAGTGCTCTTGTTTTGTAAGTGTTGCTAAACTCCCTCAACAGAATATCAATGATGAGTTCAATGCAATCAGCTATATTTTTGATTATTGGTAGTTTTTTAATGGATCTAGGCAGCTGTATTCTAATGTTTTTTCCATTTTTAACCTTCATGCCATTTTCCAACGATTATGTTAGTTAGGTATTGAGTTTCACAATCTGCTCAAAGTCAAACCGTTATAAACTTTTAATTTGTTTTTTACATATACTTTCTTCAATCTGCAATACTCAGGTCATCACGATTGCTATAGCACTTACTCAAATGGAATCCTTTTTCTTCATTTGAAGAGTTTTCCAAATAATTTTACCGATTCGATTATGATCCCGTCTTACATTGTTTTAGAAAAACTCCATAAAGCACAAAAATTTCTAACAGAAAGCCTATAAAAATGGATTCCGATTGTTGACGCGATCGCTGAACAGACCTGATCAAGCTGATCAAAGAAATCTGAATCATTTCCCGCCTAACATGTTCTCGTTTCATCCTGTGGGAATATTGCTTTAGACTGAACATTTTTTGGAGAGCAAACTGAATTGAATTTAGAAGCACTAGCACTATGTGGACTAGGTTTTTCACCGTCTTCATCATAAAGTTCTAAATTTCTTCCCAATACCCTTACGCTTTCCTTTTTTTGTTATAGAGCAATTTTCTCTGCCATTCCTCTCAAGTAAAGTAACGGTTTCCATAAAGTGTACTAGAAAGTTGTAAAAGAGCTTATATAGAAGAAATTTTTCTTTTTTAATATTCAGCAACTACCTCAGTTAGATTTAACATGCTTGCCGTGAAGAGTGGTAATGCAAGGGTTGATCCGGTTGGCACAATTACCAAAGACGAGATGTTCGACATTTGTATACGATTATCCAACTAAGAGTAATCAGGAAATCAGGAATCGTCGTCACGCCTGACAGAATCCATTCGTGAGGCAGTATAATTTCCTTCGATCCACAAAGGTCAGCGATCATCGATGGTGACGACGTGGGAACGCTCTCGCTCAGCTATCCTCGAGACTCCAGGGAAAAATCTCGCCATTTCACGAAAACACCACTCCAACGGAAATTGTGATTGTGTCCACCCGATTGTTTTTTCTGTTTCCTTTCTGGATGGACTACTCAACCTTTATCGCAGTAATTGTATCAACGGCAGAGAAGCAAAGCAAAAAACAACGGTGAAATAGAAAAAGGTAAATTTATCACAGCAAACTTTGAAGTTATAATAGCATTTTTTATCTCAAAATCATCTTCTGTACCTCTTGATTTTGCATCTTTTTGAGAATTTCCATACACTTCCTTATTAAGGACACTAATGAGACATTCGTGCTGCTTTACGTCACCGCCTTACTACAAGTTCGTCGTCATTCTGGATTACTAATTACTCACTAGATTTTAGCTCTATGACTACAGTTCTCAACTTTATATATGTGTTCACCATTGATCACAGTGTCAATTCTCTTATGGTAGCATACAAAACGCTTCTTGATGTGAATATTCTCAAACTTCTGCTCTTTTCCATCGAAAATTCTGCGTAATTCCTCAATTTCAGGTGGCGTAGTTTATGATTATATGCCGTAAAAGCTCTCTTTTAGCTTTTTTCCATCACTTCTAGATTTCGGCCACTCACCCACATTGGGTGCGCCATTAATTATTTTCGACTTCCGTTGAGAGGTACTATTATCCCTTTGCAGTGCTCTTAAGCTCTTCTCAACATGTTAGCAAAAATTCTGCACATCTACATTAGCGGCTTATTTTTACAGGTAATAGAGTAAAAATTCTTAAGTACTTTTTATCGAGGTGTTTTGGATTCAGTTACAGCACTCATTTGAGTTTGCATCTTAGGCGTTAATTCATAGAATTCGTTGCGCAGATTTTTTGGGTCCATTATGTAGATACATAAATAACTGAAAAGTGTCATCTGTTGGCTGTGTTCGCTGAGCTGCTTCGGATTAAAATATAACCTTATAATCTATGTCAACGAAGCACAAATAGTTATCGATGCTTCAGAGATACTCTCACCCGAATCATATACCAGTTGAAGTCGAAACTCGTCTTGGGAAGATCAGAGGACAAGAGTCATTATTTCTTCACAAAAGAGTGCGATCATTTTTGAGGTAACTAATGAAAGGGATGATCGCATGATTTTTCATTTACTTCAGATTTAAATTTGTTTCGTATTTATATATAGCCGAGAGCTGATAAATTTTGTTGTTTCTAGTGTTCCCTACGCTGAACCACCCGTTGGCCAGCAGCGGTTTCGACCACCAAAGCCAAAGAAACCGTGGAATGAAACGATCATAGCAGACGAGCTATCGCCAGCATGTTATCAAGTACGTCGAGAGGCGAAAAACAGTAGGCAAGCTTGACGTTGTGCACAGAAAGCAGTAGCTTTGATTATAATTTTGCGTAGATTTTTTGGGGAAGGCTTGTTTGTTATTTTATGTATTTCTTAAAATTTCCGTCTATTTCATTTCCTTGTATATTATATCATTACTTTTTATATTCTATAAAATTTTGATTACTTTGATGACTATTTAATAATATTTTTTATTTTGATGGGGCACTTTACCAGGGCCGCCCATTTAATTATCGATACTGAAACCTCACATTGAAGGGACGAGACATGTATAATACGTCGTTTTGGGGATCAGAGATGTGGAATCATAACACTCCTGTCAATGAAGATTGCCTCTTCCTTAACATTTGGACTCCATCGGAAGCATAGTAAGTCCATACAGCCATGTCCATAGGCTGAATACGAAAACTATCCAAGCGCCTTACGGCTCTGAAATATATCATTTTTGTGGTGTAACCACAGGCACAGAAAATGTGAGCTATTGCCTTGTTTTCAGCAATCTTACAGTAATGGTGTGGCTCTTCGGAGGTGGTTTTCACTCTGGGAGTCCGTCGTTGATTCTCTATGATGGAAAGGTATCATTCCTTGAAAGCTTCGGCTCAGATTTAAGATCTTCGTAAGTCTGTATAGCTGTTTAGGCCTTAGCGTTGCTGGGTAATGTAATAGTAGTAAATGTGAATTACCGACTTGGTCCGTTTGGATACCTCTTCATGGACGACGACGATGCGCCCGGTAACGTTGGAATGCTCGATCAGGTCCGTTCTATTCTATTAATTTGAAATGTCCCAACTAATTCTACTGATAATCAGTGTAAAAACTTCTCATAACTTCCTTTCTTCTGGAGACTCACAATAATAATGAAATCAGCCTATTAGTCGTGTCATTGAAACAAGTTTTCCAGAAAGAACGTTGAAAATTGTTAGTCTTATTAGTACGAAATCTTCAAGGGAAAATCCGAACACTTCAACACCCAACTTTGCTCAAATTAGAAAGCTCTAAAAAGCTTAGTAATTGAATTTTCTTGCGACAAAGGTGGCATAAAAACAATCCAGAGCAGCTTTGTAAACCTTCAAAGGATTTGCATCTTTTTATGAAAATTTTAAAATTATAAAGAAACGGTTCAAATAGTTGAGACGTCTGAAGAATGGGTTTACTCGAATTTTATGATAAATAGAGGCGAATTCGATTCCTAAGGGAGAGAATGCGGACTTCAGCCAGCTAATAAATTGCTCTCAGTTGTCTCGTGCGTGAACTTCTAGCAACTCCCATTTCACATGATTGTCTGCTCACAAAGCAAATCGGCTATTTCGATCAGCTAAGTATTCTGTGATGGTATCGTTTATTTGGATACTGGCTAACCGTTGATAAAAGTCTCTATTAAGCTTAGATGGATGACCACTTTCTTCTGAGGTTCACAATTCGAAAACTATGGTGATCCTGCGCAAAAAAAGGTTTTGAGCCTGACTATTCACAATAATATTTCAGTTAATTAATATTGTAAGGTTTGAATTTTTTTGTCAGATATGACACGTTTGGAACTGTCAACATAATGAATTTGCAAGTTAACTTCGAAAAGAATCAGCGATTACAGCAACTGGCATTCTACTGGATTCGTGATAACATCTTTAACTTCGGTGGTAATCCAAGCCGAGTCACATTGTTTGGAGAAAGTGCTGGAGCGTCCAGCATCGTCGCTCATCTTATAGCACCTGGATCGGAAAAGTAAGCAGATTTCGTGAAGTTCCCATCCTCTTCTTTAAATTGTTAAAACTGTCCATTTATTGTTGAGTTAAAAGCTTGACATCTAACTTGTTCCTGTGAATGAAATAAATTACTGTTTTAATCAACTTCATTGAGATTACTATGGGAGCCACATTCGTTTGGTAAATGATCCGTAACAAATCGTTGTAAAAAAAAGGTTAAAGGATTGGTTTGAGGGTGGGGATAGCGCTATCCGAAAATGTAAACAGCGCTGAAGTAGTCCACTCATAAAGAATATGGGGGAAAGAGTTTTGTTTTGATCAATCCTTGGACATCGAAGATGTGACTGAATTTATTTCTTAGCAATACGATCTCTTTCTGGGGCCAAACGACGCATAAAGTCACTGTGTTCTGTAATCTTTGCAAGATGAGTGCGATGTCGAACTGCCGATTTCAAGGAAATGTAAGGCTAAGACTCAGTCAAATATAGGGTGTAGTGTTGTGCGAATAATCTTGCTCATGGCAGGCATCTTTATCTGTTCCACTACAGGCTCTAGTAAATTAATGAGCTCCTATAAAATTTTGCAGCCACACACACTAACCAGTGAGCGTCGAACCACTTCTGCCTGCTTCTGGATTTGGCAGTAAAAAAAAAGCATGCATTTTTGAATGTGAGAGCTCACCAAGTCAATAACGTGCTGTATGATTCTTCAAAGCTTTGAGTTCAATCTCTCATTTGTACGTAATCTTCAAGGGTATGGAAGAACTGTTATTGGTGCGCAATTAACAGCCCTTAGTTCAGCTTGAGAACATTTGGGTCATTGTGAGTGTAATCAATTAACCAGTCACCCAGAAAATAGTGACCTCAGAATACTTATTTGGAAATTCCCTAGGAGGACAGCTAATTTGCTTCAAGGTCTTTCGGTTTTGATTTCGCACTTATTGCGTATGGCACAAAGAGCATCAATATGGATAAAGATCAACCAGATTTCTCCAAACAATTTCTTTGAAAAGAAAACATTTTCGAAAGAATGACTTCTTCGAGATTTTTTAAAAATTTCTGAGCAAATCTCCTTCGTTTTGTTTCAAATTAGGATCTGATCTGGTAGCTTATTTACCGAAACCGAAAATGAAGTTGAGTGGAAAAGTAAGCAGCAAGAGAAACCCGAATGTGTTTGATAACCGAAAAATGCTACTTACCATCTTTGAATGTATTCCACATCAGAATCTTCAATGTTATCGTCAGAATGTGTACTTTAGTTTATTTAAAAATGGTATCCTGCAATCGGGAAGTTTGGACAATAGGTGGTCAATGGATACGCCGACTAGAGGACTGGATAAAAGCAAACAATTGGCAAATCTAGTTGGCTGCAATAGGACGAAGGTTCGTGAATATTTCCATAATTATTTCTTCACTTTAACATTCTATTTGATCCACATCACAGTTTTTTTCACTGTGCGTTCCAGTACTTCCAGCATTTGCTGGTTGAGCACATCTCTTGCAATCTCGAGGATGGCCAAACTGAGGCTTTTCATAGGGCGTTCGTTAATTGATAATTGATGAATTTTGTGGACACCATTTTATTATTAAAAAAAAACAACTCTAGTAATGACTACGTCATCACTATCTTATATTATCAGGCTGAGGTAGGAATAAATTTTTGCAAAATTTCCCGTTATTGGACCGAGGAAAATTTTAGATTTTGAACTTTACAACGCAAACGTTTTTCCCGTGGGCCTCAATGAACCACCATCTTGAAATGTTTTCTCTTAGAGTAGAGATCTCGCTAAGATATTGTACAAAAGCTTTCTTCTACCTATTGAAGGATTTTTGGGATTAGTAATATATATATATAACATGATTCGTTCCATTACATGAAAATATATATTCAGGTAAAAGAAATGATCGCATGTCTTCGCTCTACTCCAGCTCAACTTCTAATCGACAACGTTTGGAACCTCAATCTGAGCTTTCTAGAGTTTCCTTTCGTCATTGTATCCAGGTCTTATCATAGAGGATCTAACGGATCTAACACATAACTTCATGTTTATTTTGTCTGCCATGTACACTTAATGAAGCTAAGTAGACTAACTGCACACTAGCCGGTGCATTTGCTTTATAACAATTTATTTTGCTACTTAATCATTAGCTTCTCTAGCACAAATCTTATATGAAGATATAACCTGTGAACAGTTGCTTTCTACACTTATTAATTTGCAAAAAAAAAAACTCCGTTAGCGCTTCCTCATGGGATGAACTCTTTCAGAGATCGAAACTTTTTTCGACATAAGGATGGATTCACGTCGTTACGGAACGGAGATTACGTCCATCACGTGGATTTGATGTTTGGCATTAATCACGACGAAGGTAAATCATTCTCATGTGTATTTCATATGCTAGGATATTTTCCAGATGTGAGATACGAATAGTTGACCAAAACGGAAGTTTTCTGAATTTTGAGATCGTTCCGGAATTCGTGATTTTGTTCTTGTTGTAAAAGCCTTCCGACTGTCGTCCACTAGAATTGTCTCCCATGGCTATATCTAAGTTTATTTTCCTTCAGAAATGATTGGTTTTGTCGAAACCTTATTCCCTAACGCACGGCTCAAGGGAGTGTCCGATTGGAGCGCTATAACTTTGTGCACCCATTTCAAGCCATATTTTTCGTGGAACGCGGAAGGTTTCGCTTACTGCGTTTCTTGCTCTATTATACAGCTTCCAGAAATAAAAGAACGGAAAAAAAATTACAGGCCAGGAAAAAGGCGACTTAATTGGCTCCCCAGAAAGAACTTCCAGGTGGCGTACGAGGATTATAATTTACGCACCGCACGCTAAAGGTTACACATGAGAGATTCTGGGAGGCCACAGGTGCCAGTTTGGCGCTCATCATTTTATTTCCTCTGCACCATATAGAGTTGATGGTGACCAATGCTGTTTCCAGAAGTTTTGAGTGAATTATGAAAACCGATTCTCTGAATGACTGGAGCCGATACTACACGATTAAGCTTTTTATGAGGTTTGATTATTGCATCTTAATTGCATATGTATGGCTTTGCCCGTCTCATCTGTATAACACACCGTATACTAAGAGTAGCAAAAGGCGAAGATGTTACAGTGGTGGTCAAGTGAAATATCACATGATGCACCGTCTTCCTTCCATTCGATATTTTGAGACTGTCGTCATATAATTACTGCGTTACTCGTGAAAGTCGTAATAAAGAGTCTGTAGAAATATATATATATATATTATATATATATATATACATACTTATATATGCATGTATATGTGCATATATATATATATTGAAGTTCCAACAAGGTTTCCAAACAGAATTAGTCGAATATAAGGCAATGTTTGCATGATAACAGCCGCAAAACATTAACTGAAAGAAAGACGATGGATTACGGGATATTTTATTTGATAAACACATATGGTATCTTCCTCCTCTGTTACTCTTAGTATGAAGCGCGTGATACTGACGAGACGGGTAAGGTCGTCAAAACGTACGTAAATCATTAAGATGCATTAGAAAACCTCGAAGAAGGCTCAATAAGAAGTCTGCGGAAATAAATAAATAGATAATTAAATAAATATATATGTATATATGTAGTCAGTTCATGGGAACATAACGAGCATTTTTATTATACAGCTTTTATAGCAATTTTATGACATAAATATGCATTCGAGAATGATGAGTCATGTGCAAAACATAGTTACACATGTTGACTATTGGTTGCTGGCAGCTGTGATGCCTTATATCGAGAAAAGAGTGATAGCAGAATGGTGCCTTTGGTAGATCAGTGATGGCACACGCCACTGGTATGGCTAAAACGCGGGTTTAACTCCCACACGCGATTCAAAGTTTCGTATATCGTTCAGCATTCTCAGTCAAACCGCATCAATTGGCTTTCAATATTATGGAGCCTGCACCATTCGATTCATCGATGACTACACTCTTCCAGTACATCAATAATTTATTAACGCTCGAGTGCTGGGTCAGCATGAACAAACATTCATGGCACGGTGCTTTGCATAATTCGTTCGTGTGATGCTTCTTTATCAATATATATTTTACAGGAAATTTCTGGAACATCTACAATCTAGCCAACTACTTCGACAAATCCGAGCAGCCTAAACTTAATCGAAATGAGTTTCATGATTGCATTGAAAGAGCGTTTGCTTCTCAACCTATGTTGGTTAGGAACGCTGCGAAGCACGTTTACTCTGATCCGAATTGCACCGATCCTAGCAAACATACACAGTTCTACGCCGAACAGGTGATGCTATCTCACTTGCGAGTAATTCCTTCAGTTTAGTCTCACATATTTGTTGGACATCGTGTATACCATGTTTGAAAGTTGCTTTTAATCTAAGTGGTAACTGGTTATCATTGGCAATAAGTTGCTTTACGTTTGTAAAAGCGAGGTAAAAGTAAAAGATAAAGCAATCAGCTCAGCGTGAATCAATATCCAAAGTCGCCGGGTATTTGACTTTATCGAGGAGCATTGTTAACAGTGAATGAATGCATGATTTGGTATGTGCTAAATCCTACCTCTATCCACTGGGCTAAACGAGCAAAGAACTAGGTCATATCTGCAGAGTTTAAACGAAAGTGGCAGTACTTTGGTAATGAAGAAGTTGAGGACATAGGTAAAGAAGTGTGTTCAGATAAATCAGATGGTTGGCGACTACTTCTTCACCTGTGATAGTATTTGGCTGGCCGACGAAATCCGGCGATATGACGGTCATCATGGTCGTGTCTACATCTACTACTTCGATCAGCCTTCAAGGTTTCATTTTGGACAATCTCTCCATAAAATAATATCAATCCACTAATAACTTCGCACTATTTCTAACAAAAATTTTCACATTTATCTCAATAACTCGACGCTATTTCTGACATAAGATTTCGTCTGGTCCAGCCCACCTGAGGGCTGAGTGTTGCTAATGGCAACATTCAACGAGTTTAATCTACTGTATAAATATCTGAGAATATTAGGTGGTAGCGAAGCATTCGATCAGGTGGAAGTTTAATTCGCATTTCACCCATACCGAAGGCGTGTGCTACCACTATCACCGATGCCACTGCTCCGCTACCAAATTTTCTCTGATATATCCTATCGCATTTGTCACCGACCAACTTGTAACGGGTTTGGTCAATAAGTGCAAATTGGCTCAAACAAGGATATGCACACAGCTATTCGAATGTATAATCTGAATGACACCTTTTATTCTTCCTGCTATTCAGCGGTGGTAGGGCTTTTAAAAGCTCTCAACGTTAATCAAATTATTAGGAATGCGGTATTATCAAGCATCGCTTGAGATGACTGAATGCATACCTGGCCTTTACAATGACCCACGGTGGCTTATAAATGTATCATGTTGGTGATGCTATCCTCTCAGACAATTTTGGCACCAATTCACTAGCCTCGGAGGGATGGAGGCTTGGTGAACCTTGAGCGCGGTATGGAACCACTGGCCATCAACTGATCTATCATGTGTGCCGCAGGACACCTTGAATTCACTGTACCACACGCGCTCTTAGCACTGGTTTGATTTTATGAGTACATGTTTCAGAGCGCTGAGCAGCAGACAAAACTTTCGACATCAGTCAGTAGTTGAACCCGCGTTTCACACATGCCAGGTATTATATGCATACCCAGCTAGACGCGTTAAAGGTTAGTTATTGACAGCCACGATGAGATATTTCGAAGAAAGAGTAGTATGACAGCAGTAGCATATGATGTAGTGGTAGCACGCGCCCACAGTTTATGTGTAACGCGAGTTTAGATCCCACTTGATGTTGAATGCTTTACATATCTTTCAATAATCTTAGATATGTACTTGTAACTTCATACCACTGCCGAAAAACAGTTAAAGAAAACATTTTATTCGTTTTTATTTAACCGCTTTTAGCGGTGGTATGATGTTTCAAATATATACCCAGTGATGTAAAGCAGTGTGCAAAACTTTCGCGCTAGGCGGGACTAGAACCCGCACCTCATTCTTTCCGGGATTGCGTGCTCTATCCGTTACACTACTGACGCCCATTTTACACATCGCTCTTTTCTACTCTTCATTGCACCTATCTGCCAGCCGCCAGCCGTCAACGGCCTGGCCCGGGTAGTCGATCTCGACATTGAACCCACTCACACTGACAGATATTGGGTATTAAAGATCAAATAATATTCGTTTTTATTTAACCGCTTTTAGCGGTGGTATGATGTTTCAAATACATACCCAGTGATGTAGAGCAATGTGCAAAACTTTCGCGCCAGGCGGGACTAGAATCCGCACCTCAATCTTTCCGGCAATGCGTGCTCTATCCGGCTACTGACGCTCATTTCATACAAAAACATTTTATTTGCGTTTTTAGAGATAATCAAATTTTCACACTTTTTTAATTCAATTGTGATGTATTTATAAACCAATTTATTAACAATATAATCGCTATCGTGATCAATGATATGTAATTATTTGCTGGGTAAAAACTTCATACATCCTTACCTGAAAGAATGAGTCAGGCGAACAGAGATGTCGATGAGATCACTTTTAAGGTGGTTGTAGTCTTCAAAATTATTCTCTCGCAGGTGCTCCTTCATGTGTGGTACCGCAGTCCAGCCCATTTTTCCCAGAATATGGCGTATAGACATTTCAGTGTGAGGTCGACTGTAGATAGACGCTTCCCTCACACTATTGAGGCCGACTTCAGGAGTTGTTCTGTGTGGCCGTTGGCATTGATTATCTGCTTGTTATTTAACAGCCACAAAAATAGCATGCTTTCTCAATCCCAGAAAATCGCGGCTATAACTGAACATGGAGCTTGAGTTTCGCATCAGGTGTCCATCGAAACATCCCGTTTCGGTAGTCCTTTTCATCTAGAAGGCGAGCGAACGAGGTTCTGCAGTATTGATGTGTTACAAAATCATCCTCCAGCATACCACAGCCTTTTTCCAATAAGGCGATTTGGAATAAAATAATTGTATGACTGTAGTCTTGAGGTCATTATAGGACAGACCAATACCAATGAATGAATAGAATATTTTTGATTTTCTGTTTGAAAAACATGGTTTCGGAAGTTTTTTATGAGGGATGCTGATTTGTTGTTCAAAGAGCTATTTGTGTCATTTTTTAACCAGAGTTTTCAAAACATTTACAGTAACATTACTGCTACAATATTTTCGAAAACTTGTCAGAGTGTTCAACGACATTTAAAACAGTGGAATTGACAATACAAATAAGCTTGTTCTTTATGGAAATTTAATATATACTATATCACAGTACTTATCCAAAAAGTAATATGAGCGAAAAAATAATGACATTATTTGACAGCAATTCTCAAAGTGCTCTTCTCATCATCAACGCAATGGTTTAGGCTACACTTCTTGAACATTTTTTATATTTCTCTCTACATTGTGTAATCTCGTTCGATATGATATCTCTTCTTTTAACAATTTTCCGCTCTTTGCTAACATTTTGTTTATAAACCTACTTTTAACCTACATTTTGATACATTGTGATCCTTTTTGTGTCATATCAAAAATGAAAAACAACTTGTCAGTGCTAATCCGTGGCCGAAATGGACAGGCGTAATGCATGGATACGAAATTGAATACGTATTCGGAGTGCCGATTTACAACGAAAGTGCCGGCTACACTAAGAAAGAACAATTGCTGTCGGAGAAAGTCATCCAGTATTGGACTTCATTTGCTGCTACAGGGTTTGTTTTCTGTTCATTTATTTTATTAGAATTGATTTTGCTTGCTAATGTACAGACAGATGCGCTATAGTGTAGAATGAGCGATGTGCGAAACGGGCGTCAGTAGTCAACGGATACAGCACGCGCTCCCGGAAACAATGAGTACGGGTTTTAATTCCGCCTGACGCAAAAGTTTTGCACATTACTCTAAATCAATGGGTATATATTTGAAATATCATACGACCGCTAGGAGCGCTTGAATAAAAAAAATTTCATTTGATTTCGCCTAATTTGTTACCGGCTCGGAGTTACTAATCTATGTTGCCAGTGTCTTGAGATTACAGTCCTATTTCACTTCAAGCACGTTTTTCATATTTTTGCAATGGAAACGAATTTTCTAATAAATGATAAGGTTATCCAGTCGGATTTATCACGCATCTCCAAAATCGATGATAGTAGATCTTGAAACCGAGCTGTTCGGAAACATAAAAATCTGTAGAACAAAGCCCTACTCTTATTTTTGAGAATTTGCAATCTTTCATCCCATTCAAGAACATAGTTTGTTAAAGTTCATATGGATTTCAGCATTCCCCGATTGAAGGACTCTACATCGTCCGATGTTTGGCCAGAATATGACGGTATCAACAACACGAGGTGGGGATTTTGGACGAGTAATCTCAAAATAATATGACAAATCGGTTAGCGACTTATTTACGACATGAAGTACTAATTACGAAGTTTTCGTTTTTTCGTAGCTTTCTCGATGATCATTGGAAGGAGTTTTTTGTTTATTTTCATTCATTTTATTTGCTCCCTTTACAAGTTTTTTTTATACCCATCCCAGTACTTGAACATGTATTAGGTTTTTCGAGTTCATCTTGAACGACGTAGAATACTGGTTGAACATATCTCCTTGCAATTTCAAGGATATCCTGGCTGTAGCGTTTTATGGCGAGTTCGCTGTTGACTGCAGGAGAGGTTGGAGTGAAGGGGGAGGGCAGGAATAGGATCAGCTCCATATCGCCTATCACTACCACTTGGCCATGTCCCCTCCACTGGAAGGAATTAATAGGCAAAAATATAACATCTAGAAAAATTGCTTTTGATCTTCTTTACGAGGTGCATGCAATGCGCTCCGATCTTAGCGTAAAGAAAGTCGAATGTATATTTGGTACAATGGCTCGCGGGGTCTAATGATATTGCATAATTGTATATCAAAATAGTCACTACAACGCATGCAAAACCACATCCGCGCCGTGACCATTAGATTTTTCGTACGTCACATTATAGTGCACTCACGGCAATCTGACATTCACACTGATCCCTCCGTTCATTGCAGAGTAGTCCTGATCACTGCGCTAAACGTGCTACGTTCTCACGTTATAGAAACTATTGTTTCTCAACAATCTTTCTATTATTATTCAGCCTTTTTTGAGTTTTATTGGATGTCAGTGGCATACGTGCGTTACGAGGCTTTCCTCGTCTCATCAGTACCAGACGCCCTTAGTAGCAAAGGGGAAATGGGGCGAAAGTGCCATGGTGTGCGCTAAGTGAAATATCACGTGTTGCACCACCTTCTTCTCAGCTGATGCTTTGCGGCTGTATAGTTTTCAAACATTGCCTTCTTTAAATTGATTTTAAAAAACTCTCGTAGAACTTCGATATATTTTGGATGCAAGGTAGTGCTCATATGTGATAATAGCCGCAAAACATCGACTAGAAAAAAGATGTTGCAACACGTGATATTTCAATCAAAGCGCATCGTGGTTTCTTCCCCTATGCTAACATCAGTAAAGGACGTGTGGTACTGATGAGACGAGCGAGCGAAATTGTCGAAACATACGTATTGCACTAACAAGAATTGAGTGGTTAGCAAAGATACGACCTCAGACGGGAGCCGAACCCACGTTTGATCCATGCCGAGGGCGTGTGCTACCACTACATTACCGGGGTACATTCGCTCCACCTCTCATTCTTCAACATTCCTATGTTGAATGGCAGCGAAATGAAGAATAAGTGGGGCCCGAATGTACGTCGGTAGCGTAGTGGTAACACACATCCCCAGTATGTATGAAACGCGCGGGTTCGACTCCCTTCTGAAGTTTAACTTTTGCTCACCACTCAGTTCTCTTGGGGATGTATGAAACATCATAACACTGCGAAAAATGCAGTAGAGACTAGAAATTTTGAGTATCAAAGTATGTTACTCACTTTTCTATAATAAATTTCGGATCTTTGCAGATGGATGGTGTTGAAAGGCGGTTCTCAGATGAAGTCAATAAGTGCGATGAAGAGAGTTGAGTGTGATCTGTGGAGACATGCAAAGGACATCGAGTACAATTCTTACAGTACGTGTGTTAGCAACTTTTGCATACAGTTTTGTGTGATTGTAGGCTGTTTATATTTAAAAATTCCAGTTGATCAACTTCGACTCTCGTCCTCAACCAGGATTTCCTTGATGTGTTCCGTACTCATGCTGTTTCTCTTGTAATACACAATTTCAGCAAGTGGACTCATGGATATCCTTGAACTCATAACGCTCGCCAAGTGACGTTAAACTTTAAAGATTGGGTACAACCAATCACAACCGTGGCTGGCTAGCACATTTAATTCATCATTGATTTAGGGTTCAATAATCTTTCTCAGAGCGGCTAACTAATCTCTCAAAACCGCCGCTGTTCATTGTTTCGTTTATAGAATAAGAAAAATGTCTCAAGAGGTTTTGGGAGAATCGAAATCTTATTCTTGAATGTTCACAGTAATCGTAATTCACCTTGTATGGAATTTATATATTTCATACGCTCACCAATATTTTAGAGCATCATATCTCATTTTATGGCATAAGCCAAACCTGTGTTGAAAGAAAAGATTGCAGTAAAATGCACTAAAGTCCATTTGTGACGTTGCTCAAAGGTTATGTTTTCGAGTTTTTTCTGAGAACTTTCGAGTTCTCCAAATTTGAAATTTATGGGATTCGCTCAAAATTGTGAGCATTTCATGACACACCCATGATATAGAGCAGAGTTCTTTTGAGAATTTTTGAAATCCTTAACCTCTCAGCTACTGTATCGATTGATACTTCATCGTTAGTTTTCAAGAGGTCAACAACGAACGTTATGTGCATGAAAAAAGATGCTGAAAAATCTAGCAGTCGACAAATACTGCCGCCGTCAAATAGGGAAGGCAACGAGGTAGAAGAGCTAGAGGGTTGATCCTCTGTGTCTTGGAATCATACGCATAATTAGTTAATCAGTAAAAGCCGTTTGCATTGCCTCATTCGTCGTTGATGGTTGCTGATTGATATTATTATAATAAAAATATTTGAAGTCTTAAATTCATTCTAGGTAATTGAATCTTGTGCTGATTTTCATAACGATAGTGAGGGGGATTCGGAGTTTTCCTTAGTCGTTGTACATAATTTAGCTTTAATCTAAGCCTTTATTATAGATAGTAGTCGATATTGTGAAAAGATATGTTTATCTTCATTGTTACATATCACAATTTTGTACTGATCTGAAAGATCCGTCATTTTCAGAAAAGGAATACATTTTATTATCTTTTGTGCTTATCATTCATCTTACATCTCGTCAAATTGATGCTAGGTCTCTTCAAGTTTGTTCTAAAAGTTTTTACTTATTCACTATGGGCTAATATTATTTTGATTCTTTTTTTTTCGTAAATTTTAGAGTTGTATTACACATTATTGCAATTTAAGAGATTTCTAATACGGCCGATAAAGATTTCATCTCTAACTAAATATCCGTTTTTCTATTCTAAATGCCCACAACTATGACAAACCTATACGGGGAATATCTGAGTAGCTTCAAAACGCAGCTATGCTTTTACGGCTTCATCAGCATTCTTCTTCTCATGAATTTGCTTCGAAATTTCAGAGCATGTTCTTTCTTACGACACGTATCACGTGTGTTGATCTTAGCCCTTACTGAATTCGATTGCTTTTTACATTCCAACTACCCACAAAGGTTTTCGAAATACGCGTAGGCTCTGTTACTTTTGAAGAATTATCAGGTTTATGGATTTCATTAATTACTGGTGAAATTTGCCAACATCGAGAGCATGGAGGAGCATATTTAACTTGAACTGATGGTCGAATAAAAGCCTCGAGTGTGCATAAAGCGATATCAAAAGCGAGAGATAAGAGGTTTGTGAACAGTAGCGTTTGAGCGCAGATACCGATGTCATTCCACGTCACTACGTTTCAACTGCTCTCTACACTTTTACGCCGAAAATCTCATTAAATTCCCATCGAATGTTGAACATCGTTTATTATGGCTTCTATAGTAAAAGTATAAATAAAAAATTCCACACCGTACCCGGAGCTTTCGGCCTCCTCACACTTACTTTTGACGAGGAGTCGATGAATCTTTGATTGTTTACATACTAACGTGATTCAAGGGTATAAAATTCAGTTCTTGACCACTGAAAGCAACCCAAAACGATGAGCGCTTTCTGGTTAGTAACATGTAGTAAATAGTAAGATATAATTCAATGAATCAAATAAATACTCTCCTATGCTCTTTCGTGTTCTCAGTCTTTTAAGTCTGCTAGTGGTCGGCATCGTTCCGCCTACTGCGATAAAAGAGCTTTCCTTATTGTAAGTAATGTTTTAGTTGCACCTGAACTGGCTGTTACCTTAAAACAAAGCAACGTCGAACTTGACGACTGAATGTAAGAAACAGACGGTCTTCATGTGTTAGTATGGAACTAGATTGTTACACTTGGCCAATAAAAAATGGGCATTGAACGTGGAGAGAAATCGAAGTAATGATGAGATCAGTTTAAACTTGTGAGACGAACATAATCTGATCCAGTATTTTCTACGAATACTCTTTTCGATCAGTGGGTAATGTCGATTCACAAAGCAAAGAGAGATTTCACTTCTCCACTAACAAGCACACTTCAATACTTTTTTGACTAATCGAGCGAGCTAGTTAAAGACAATAGTTAGCATGGAGATAGTGGAACACGATACTAGTTCGACCCTACCAAGTTCTCATTATTTCTTTCACACGTCGTGAAATTCGTACCAAACTTATTCTAAGTCGGAAAAATCTCGCCAAATTACGCGAGAACGCTCAAGCACCGTTATCCGTGAACTCAAGTGAGAATCGACTATACCAAAGTTCAACATCATTCATGACGAGGGCTCAAACCTAGACAGACGTCGAACTTTGGTACAACTTGCGCGTAAAGTGCTCATACACCTTGGTGGATGCATCGAAAAGAGGCAAATGTAAGATCAATGGGATCTCTCAGGGTAGATGTGAGGGGCAGATTATGTTATCTTATCAGTGAACACTGATTGACTGCAGCAAACACTTGAAAATTTTCCAGTCCCTTGTCGTTTAAGCTTCGTGATCAAGAAAAGTACCCGTCGATGGCGAAACACGGAAGGGCCGGTCAAGTACTAAAAAGAACAGCCGACAGATGGACAAAACGAACTATAGAGTAAATTTCACGTGGTTACACCAGACAACGAAGACGACCACTCACACGTTTGGTGGACGTGTTTGTAATAAGTATCAATCAGCTGTACTTGTAGCTACCGTTTTAAGATAACGGTGCGAAACACACGATAGCCGCCATGCTCGAATCATGCCACCACCATGGACGACAATTGCGAGAAGAAGAGAAGAATGAATAATGTGCTGGGGTTCGCATAGTTCGTGGAGAAAGACCGTCCAAGTGACCAAGTATCTAAGTGGCCGAGTAAGTATCGAATGTGCAGAGATTAGTTGGCACCTTCCTTTACGTGATACTCAGGTCGTGAACTCTATTGGTACAATATTGCTTTTTTTCTACCTTTTACTAAAGGATCGCCATGAATAGTGCAATTTGTTCGATTATTGTCTATGCATATTCTTAGGAGAATTTTCAAATTATAGCTTAGACTTTTCTTATGACTACATGATCCAACTGATGAAATGAACTGCTGATATAAATCGTAGTTGATCATTCAGGAATACTCTGCAGTCACGACAATTAGAAGTAAGGTAGTTTCACTGTTAATTATTTCAAAAAAACAATTGGCACAAGTCGTGAATTACGAAAAGGTGACTGCAACGCTTGAGTTTTCCGTGTGTCACAGGATGCACGCAGTAATAGCGGTACAAAATTCCGCTGATTCTTTCCATTTTCTTCTTTCTACGAGAAATAGAAGGATGGAACGCTCGGCACTGGTTAATCTTTAAAGAATGCACCATGCATCTGTTTCTATTTCTGACATGTTCAAAATGATTGAACGCACATCTGGTCAATAAAATAGTTTACCTTGGTCTACAGATATTATCAACTTGGTGTTTTCATTCCCTTAGACCAGTACGGCACCATTTTGGATTGCGTGGATATTGGACAGGTAGGTTATCCAGAGGGCGATTTTGTCAGATAGCGCATTTTTTACTACGAAATTATTCCTCGCTCAGTTTTCACAATAAATGTTTCCTAGAACATATCTTCTATTTCACTCAGCGCCTCATATTTTCACACTGTTATACTCATGTTGTTTCTACATAATTCTGCGCACGTCATATATCGTCAGTGATTCACAGTTCGAAATGGCCGCCCAGCAATGATTCCGCCCCGTTGTGTACTTTTGTTCTATTTCCTTTTGTTTTTCTTCTATGTCATTTTCTTTTCTCTATTGCCTTTACTGCATCACTCTGTTTTATACCTATCAATATTCTGAAAGTTGAAGTTCCAGTCTGAAAGTTCCAGTTTGAAGAAATTTGTCATGGTCCAGTAACATCGTTCACATCTATGGTAAAGTTTGAAGAGGCATGTAGATATGTCTCTAATTACCTGTTCCTTTTAGAGGAGAGTTACAAAGCTTTGGAAAAAGGCGACTGAAAGAGTAGTATTTCCATGAAATAGTCCTAATAAATAAGCGAGGATATCCAAATCATTCCATAAGATCCCTGCTCAATCGTATATCCATGCGTAAAACAGATAAACGCTTGCCACCAAAATATCATCGTTTTTTCTTTGATACCTTTGTTAATTACAGCCCGACGTTACAATTTCCTGTCAGGAGTTCAACACTTCCTGCATTCATCGTCCTAAAGGTCTTCGAACATTTTACATGCTGCTTGAGAGTTTCACCTCCTTCATGAAACTTGTATAATACTCATCAAGGCGATACTAGTTGTGATCTTGAGGATAGCCGAGCTAAGACGTTTCCTAGGGAGTTTGTTGATTGATTGAAAAAGAATGCTGCAGAAGGGGAGACGAACTAGCACCTTGCATTTGAACATGCTATCCGGTATACCACAGCATTGAGTAATTCTGAACTAGCTTCTTCTCAATACTACCATTCAGCGATATTGAAAATATCTTATGAACTGCCCTTTTCTGAGAAAACTTGCTCGAGGATGGTATTTTCCTCTTCGATAACGATGGCTATCCGTTCGGCGATTTCGCCTTCCTCAGAGCCGCTAAATTACGTGTACGGGAAATAAGGAAGCGTTGGCACACAATATGAAAGGTAGCATTCCACAAATCCTACATAGATGAGAAGCTTAGCTCAATAGGGTGGGATCGAACCAAGGTCAGTGCTTTGGGCGTACTGAACGGCGTCTCCACCACGGAGCTATCTTAGTCTCTCATAGATCATACAAAACGAAGTGTTATCAGCTCGTAAATTTTGAACGAGCTCATCACATTCATGGTAAGCGTTATTATTTGAAGTAAGACGATGAGACCATGCAATTTTTTCAAGAAATTTTTGTTGGATGAAGGTCTCTTTTCTGTGATGAACATTAGTAATGAAAAGAACAGAGCAATACTATAGTTGTTAAAGAAAATAGTATTATATAGCCTGTGAAGCTTTCTAGTCTCCGAGATATGGGAAAATGATCGATCAACGAAAGGTATTTTCGTCACAAATGTTGAACTTTGAGAGTGAGTAAGAAATTAGATAATTTCAGCTGCATTGTGAATTATTGCAGAATCAGGCATTGTATAAGATTTATGCAAGCATCTCATGACTAATATCCTCCAGTCACAGCGCTAACCTAGATCTCTTTGTTTTCTTTTTAGATAACCCCTTATCACACAATGGAGAAGAAACGGCCGCCGAGGTAGAGTTGTCGATTTAGTGAATTCAAGGTCGCCAAAATTTTTCGCCTGTTTCAGACATAGGAATCATGACAAATTCAACCTTGAAGGGTACAATTTTAGTTCGATTTTAGTCCTAAATTGCCGTCTTAACTTATCTGAACAGGAACATATACCATAGCCTTGGTCAAACATGTGAATGGCACTGACACGTTTCTGCTTCATTTTATATTCACTCAAATGAGATTTTAAATACACTCAAGTGAGAACGTCTAGAAATTTTCAACACCGAACCGGATTTGTGTACGCACTAAAGGACACCGTACTAATACTCTTTCTAACCGGGAACTAAGTTGTTAGTCGTACTTCCAACAGATCCAGTACAAGCGCATCAAGTCATAGTGAAACAAAATTAGATTTCATTGATCTCTTTAGAAGTAGGTCCCATTGATGAAATAATGAAGCTTCACGTTTTCTGGAATGGTTAGAGAGCAGGCAAACTAAAACTACACTTTTCCGAACAAACAAAACATCTGGCCGTGGACATTGCATCCTTGAGAATTATTTGACTAGACACATGGGTTATTTTTCATTCAAAAAATTTTTTGATCACACATACTGACTTTCCAGACCGGGCGACTGTATACCGACTCAGTGGAAGTTTTCTACTTGATCCATCAATTGCTATATTTCTTTTTGAACGCACAAATTACAGCGCTTCTTGCATTTCATTCGTTTCCTCTCATCCATTATTTACACTAATTTTGAAGACTCTTTATGTGGGCCTGACTGCTTGTCGATTTTTGCCTTTCTTGTGAATGTCGTTCGACCTTAACCTAGTCAGTTCTTAGTGTACTGAAATAGCTGTATTAGATAGTGCTCACGTAAATTGGAGTTAGCGAACTGGTTTCAAAGAACTCTAGCATAATTTCCACATCACAAAGGATCTGATAAGCTCGGGACCTGGTAGCAAGCCTCGCGCTCGTTGTGAACGGCATCACTATCATTGCGTTACTTTCCATTTCTGTAAATTCAGTGAGTAATAAGTAATTACGTTTGGTTTGGATCCCACATGACGATATGTAGGCGTACCGACTGTACCGATGTCACCTGTTGCTCACGGAATTTCATCCTCACCTGATCAAACATTAGGCCGCTCGCCTAGGAACTTACATCAGCGATCACATGTACACAACCTTGATCATTGAGCACCTCTAACGGGACCAGCACTTTCCGACCGTTGGTCCAACGCAACTTGCTAAGCACTAAATCTTTCGTTCTCTAAAAATACGAATTTTCATCAGGCAACACAGAACTTTAAACATTACTTAACTCTTAAGAACTTTTGAAGGAGAATTGGTACTATCAAATATTGTGGCGAAGAATAATTAAGTAGCTTGAACTAATGGCGAGAACGAGTTTGTATGATTAAACTGTATGCGAAATAGTCAAAAAACAAACAAATGACACTATATTATCGGATTCATCCCTCACAGAGCTTTAATTGAATGGAAATTATCTTAGAAGAAATATCTGATAAAACTAATTCCGGATTTTTCACATGAATATAAGTCGACAATCCTACGGAGGTGTTCCGTCTTTTACAGCCTCTTATCCAATCCTGCTGATTATGTAGTCTAATTTAAACAAGTAAAAAATAGCTCTCAAAAATAACGGTTCTCGAAATCTGATGATGTGCCGTCTTTTTTCATCATATTGGCCTTTCTTGAAAGGAAAAGAATCACCTAAAGCGTGACACCGACTATTTCGGTTGTCTTTATTCAGCCCTGCTTTCTTTTATTATGATCTTCATTTCGTAAGTCGGTTTTTCTGTGCCTTCTTGAGAATTTTTCAAAGGAATAATACGATATTTATCTTCACTTCTGATGTCCTCTTATTTCGAGCAATAGTCAAAATCATAGCGGTCGAAAATATTGAAACATCGAATTGCTCGCTAAAATTGATGTTTTTACTGGATGCGATATCATTTAACCCGTTTGGTACGACATTCTTTATGATGAAAAAGAGCGCTTGCACAAATCCCTACGGTAATATTCAACCTTTTCGTAGCGGTGAGGTCTGCTTAAAATTGGAAACCTACTATTTCAATACATTGAACTTGAAACAAGTGGGAAATCACTCCAGAAAGTGAGTGTAACCTTCCTTCGTTGATAGAACGTAATATGGAAGTTTATTTGGAAGCCAAGTTCAGTAACAGAGGCGTCCATTAACGGTTGAAAATGTTTATTTTCTCAAAACAATATATTGTTTCTCATGGGACGGGATTTTCTTGTTTCGTAGTACCATGTTTGCCTTGAGGCATACGCTAATACAAACTGACCGCCGCGCGGCTCAGCAATCGGTGTTGCGGAATTGGAGGCATACCGAACGGGTCAATGAATTAAAAACATTTCTGCGCGTCATCACTGATAACATCTCTGAGCCACACACTCTCTTCAACAGCAATAGTCTGTCGTTAAAAAAGACAAATTGAGTAAAAGCACCTTCCAATGAACAGCGAACGCCATAGCATATGCGTCGAAAAAGTTATCGGTTATTACAAGCATGAATCCAAGAAGAAACTTTCGTGCACCAGAATAAACCACGTGAGAGAATGTGACACCTATAGGTACCATATCGACCACTATCCGAATATCTCCTTGAAATGAATACGTGTAACTAACAACCATGATAATCATACCAGACATATTTTTTTCTATGACAATGCTCCATATGATGATGGGATAATTCTTACGATATTGCTGATCGCACCGGCATGGATGAAACAAGAATAACAGCATGACAGGGCGAGAGCGCTGATGGTATGTGCCCAATACACAAGCCCCTGGAATGGATAAAGGTGGGCTGTCGAGACCCACGTTAAGCTTTGAGTTCTGCTTGCATCTTATCAAGCTTGTTAAAAAAACATTTTATATATGAAATATATGAAATATTGAAATATATATGCATATATATATATATATATATATATATATATATATATATATGGTTATATATGAAAAATGGCCCCTTTACCATGAAAGAAGAATAGGAAGTGAATCAAAGCAGTAGCATTCGCGTGTATGTTTTTTGCGTCCTCGACATGATTATTGACGGTGACAGTCGACTTTTGCGATAAGGTTGTATCGTAAAGATAATTAGCTTGCTGTTAATTCGCAAAGTATTGACAGATTGTCAACTGACCTCAAGCAGGGTACTTGATCACTATAATGATTGTAAGACTGATGCGAGAAATTTTTTTTTATAGAGATAGCTAATTGATTTGTCTATTAAACTTCAAACCTTTAGTTTTTCTTGAATAAATTCCTTACGAGTTTTCCATTCTTTGCAAAAACTCTGCACTAATACTTACGTTTTTGTAATGACTCTGTATGACTTTTTCGTTCTTTGATTAATGCCCGTACAAATACTTCGCCTCTTATAAAATCCGTACGAGTTTTTATTCTTTGATATGCGGTCGAAGTTTTGACACGGCAATTCTTGTCCAGTGAACATTGTCATTTTTTTGAGTAAACTCAGCACGAGTAAACTCAGCACGAGTTCTATCAAAAGGTCGTCTAAAAAGCTTATGAAAACAGCAGTTTGATGAATAAATGCTGAACAGGTGTCGATCCACAACGCAAATAAACGTGGGCTGAAAGAAAAGGGTAGCGGAACGAATAGTGTCACATGATAGTTTCCTACCTTAATAAACTGTACAATCTGCTCTCCGAATATATTAATTGATCAGTTCCAGAACCTTTTTTTCATAATCCAATTTATATGTACATCCTGAAAATTTCTACATTTGGAACAATGTTATCTAGGACTTGCTAAATTCAATGACAAAATTGGAATTCATGGTGCCATTGCACCTATTTCCTGGACTCCACTTGAGTCCCAATAATGTGTCGATAATGGCCATGCATCTGGTCTTAAGACTTTAAGTCGGTTACACATATCAGTTGTTTCGTTGGAAGCAGAAATTTTTTGATCTTCTGTGAGTCGACTGTACGGCACTGAACAAGAAGAGCATCCCGATTGAAGTAGTTTGCAGGACCGACTATAGATTAACCTTGGCATAGCTGGAATAAATCAGTAGTTTCTTTCGTGATAAAATACAATAATGATACAATCTAGTAATGCAGAACAAACAATACAATAATCGTGTAGTGGCTAACGTTTCATCGAGGCTCGCCTTCTCTCATTGCCTGGAAAGGTCAAATTGATCCGCAATCCACTTAGCCGAAAAGCTCCATAATCTCAGCAGAAAACGTAAGAAACGAATTTTGGATCGCATAGTAAAAAATGCTAATTTGTAACACTCGCCGCCTAGATGTTTCAGATTTTTTAATTATTCATTGAAGACCAGCCGCATATAGTCAGTGCATTAGTGAGGCTGTGCCTGGCTCAGATCGGGAAGATTAGTCTGAGGTTCGGTGACACGTCACGCGTTATCACGAGGCACTTCTCTTTGTGGTTCATTTTTGGGCCTTTACTATGTATCCAAAAGGTTTCTGAAGTTTCGCGCAGTGATTCATGTGCGAGGACCGTGAGTTTAACGTTAAAATCGTTCCTTACATTTTCTGCTGAGGTTATGGTTTACTGAATAATTTGCAGATCAGTTTCACCTTTCCATGCTTTGACGAAGACGAGCCTCGCCGAAACGTCAGCTACTGCACGATTATTTTATTGTATGAGCTGCATTAGTCCACTGTAATATTACTGTATTGCTTCACGGGTATTCAATAAATACTATTATTAACATCTTACAACTACTTAACCGAAGAAACTACTGATTCATCTTGATTGAATCAAGCGTTTTAAAGCTTAATATGATCATACTATCATTCGCAACAGTAGAGTTATCTGGTCAGCTGTCACATCTTCGCATTATTTACTTAAAATGCCGTTTGGGAGACAGAATGCCCGCAAGATACTCAATTGACGAGTTGCTTCTAAAGTTTCAGTATCAAATATAATAACTCTATTAGAGCACAAGTTCTAATAGACTTGTTATAGTTGATATTGTTGTTGTGATAAATTTGAGGATGTGAATCTTATTTTGATGCTAATTTATATATTTACATAGTACAATGTCAAAACGCTCTAAAAATCACGCAAATCATTTTTTTTGAAATCTATCTTTTCCACATTCGCAAAGAAAAGAATGTGATTTTCTTCCAAGCTATTGTTATAATAAATTTAACTTTGTGTGATGTAATGTAAATATAGAGTTTGTTTAATGAATTTCGATCGAGGATAGTGCGTGTGTTCTAATCGACTTTATGCCAGCTTTTTCATTATTCAAAAAGTCAACGTTGCGATTTCGATCACTTCTTCGCTACTATCATGTAAGTAATTTCATACTGTTGGATTTTGTTTGATAAAGTTGCCAAGCTGTTTTTAAAAAACATTGATCATACAATGAACATTTCTTAATATTACTTATATCGTAAAACATTCAACCTGTGGAATTCAGCTGGACAGCAGTAATTCCTTATGAAATACAGTCAGCCAAAGATAACAGATCATTAAAATATACGCATAGTTCTAGATTAGATAAAGCCCTTGTAAATTACAATGGTAAGCAGGAATCGTTTGTGTAAGTGAATTGAACAATCTGAAGAACTATACGGTGGCCGCTATAACATTTTACTTTGTAAGCTCCGTCGCCAATATCAGTTCTTCTATCGCTTGTTTAACAACAATCTCAACACTTTCACGACCAAACAAAATAACTTTGTTCTACTAGCTACCGGAGCAAGATAAATGGCTGGAAAATGAGGTTTTTGCGACGAGATACACCAGTGAAAAGTCTGTGCATTTCAGTCACTACATGCAATCTTAAACTCGTAACCACATGTGCATTTGAATCAATACATGTGGCTGTGGAAGAGCTATAGATTTCATCCATCACTCTCATTTTTCATTGTTTTGCAGATCATTTTACCGGACTGTTCTTAACTATTCGTTCACTATCTTCATTAACATCGCCGATTGTCACAGTGACGCTTCCTCTGATATGTTTAACTGATATTAAATTTCTCCAGCAAACTGTCGTTGAGATGTTTCACGTGGTTGACCCAAGTAAGCTCTCAGATTTTAGCCTGTGCGAAATCTCCACCCTTATCATTGTCGATTCACTTGGGCCGAATCTGCGGCTTCTCTCTACCGCTTGATTGAGCAGAAGTACTCTTATCGTACTCTTGTAGATAAACCAATTTGGCAGTATCGGGATCTATAACTCATGGAAAATATTCCAGCTCACCTACAGCATAGACAGGATATTCGTCTGAGCTCAATTCCATTATTTCATTTTTTGTTCTCAACTTCGAATGTGTTTGTCTCGCATGGTGTACATCTTCAGATTTTCATGGTAATTCTAAAATAGTGGAATTTAAAGTTTGGCAAATATAGCACAAACCAGTTCTTATGATGCATCCATATCACATGGAACTCGTAGTAGTTGTTCCAGTTTTCCGCATATCACGTGAATTGTTTTTACGTTTACCATCAAGGTCTCTGTGGTCATTCTTTTCTGTTCTCAAACTTGGTGATTACCGTACGCCGCTTTCGTCGAAGCAATCAGTAGTCTAAGATTTCGAACCGCTTTTGATTTTTTAAGGCTTCAAGGCATTCTGAAATGAAGTAAACAATTCATATCTTGCTTTAATATCACCTGTATCACCTTATGCTCCATTTATTGTTGAATGCTCGAGTGGGTGCCAGTGAAGCATCCATTTTCCATCATGGTGCGCAAGAGCAGCCTCAAATCGTTTTCGTCGACGTTGTGATTCGTTGAGATTCATGTCTTTCGTCTACACTTTCGTGAAAAAATTAGACCATTGTGAGGGTGGTAATCCTGTTGTGTACTTGCATCTCAAGGAATCTATTTGCTAATCACATTCGTTCATTGGTTGTCTTCACAACATAATGGGTCCGGCCCACCTTTAAAAGACTGATATTCGAAAAATTGTTTCTAATGTTCAATCCTTGATGTTGCTCGTCAGAACTTGGAATTTTTTTAGTACTTGTGAGATACTAGCTACTGCTATCGACCTTTCGACTGCACATTCACTTACACCAAGTGCTCTTTGATTCTGCTTACACAACGACCAGAATTTTGGTGCAAATGTAGAGGTAGAGAAAACCATTTGGTCAATAGGATGGGCACGGAGTCGGAAATTCTTTGTTATCTTTACCACATCATCGATGCTCTTATACGCTCCTCGAGTCACTCGCTCTCTCGTGCTTCACTTTGGAGCTACATTCGGAGATATCTACTCCATGAAACGTGAATGGGGCATTCAAAACCAAATCAATCTTCATGAACATCGTTTTCCTTAGATTTAGCCATAAGCAAGTCTTTCCACATTCGTTGTCAATCGGTCAACATTAGTTTTGCCTGGCTGATTCTTGGTGTTTTCAATAATGATATCATCAATGAAGCGAAGATAATGTCATTTTCGAGCATCTATTTTCACACTCATACCGTCTCAATCTCATGCCCACATGACGTTCTGAAAACTGCCTAGAGCTACTGTTGCTGTTTGTGTCTCATCCAAGTCAGATACTTTTGATTGTGTGAGGCTCGTTAAATTTTGAGTTACTATGAATGATCGTGTTCTTCGTCATATGTGCTCAGTTAGCCTCTGACCCAGTTCGTTCACTGTGAGCCAAAGCTTCCAACGTCCATCAAACGTTTTTTTGAGTATAATCTTGACGATAAAATTTTCAATGATTACACTAGAGAATGTAAGGCTTTTTTGTAAAAGTCCTCTAAGTCTGTATAGAGCGCTGCACTTCGTTTGGTTATAGCTTGGTGCTGGTGCTTGAGAATGAAGATGGTCAAAGCCGGCATTAATTCACTTGGCATCAAAACAGAAGCATCCGATCGAGGTGTTAATTGTTTCGAAAGAATCGTTTCTCATGATCAAACTCGTGTTCTCGAAAATGCAAATGTCGCCAACACCTGTATTATAGCAATTCCGAATAGAAACTCTTTTCTAGCTACATAGACGGCGTAGTATGGGTGGCGTCCTCTTATCTCAGACAGAAAGATAGCCCGAACCTTATTTCTCTTCTCTGATTAATTAGGTCCTTTGTAAATGATTGTCGCGCAAGTAAAAACTTGTCATCAGTGTAAATCTTTTCCTGTCGTTTAAAATATAGGCAGCTCAAAATGACTTTGAGATTTTAGAATCTCTCTAGTGCTAGTCCACCTAGCGCTGCCGTATCAGGGACCTTTTGGAGTGAGTGGAAACGCCCACTTGTTTTGCTACGTTGACCTTTTCATACCCACTTACTGTTTTCTGACTCTAAACTTGCGACTTAGAATTCATGCGGCACTCATGAATCTCTTTCAAAGCAAACAGAAAGGAGCTATACGAGAACACATCTCACAAACGATGCATAAACAGATGTTTGCCAACACAAAAACTGTATGATAAACCCGGATAATAAAGACAAGAGTCCATCTTTTGGATCCACATGCGTCTCAAGAAAAATCATGGTCCCTTTTCATTCGCGTTCAACGCAATATCCCGCAACCTGAACCCTCGCTGTATCGCGACTCCGCTGCAGTCAGAGACCCCTCTGCGAGGGAACTCCTGGGCTCTGCTAATTCTGTAGTTTGATTATTAACCTTGGTTTATGCATTCGATGCAGCTTTTGCTTTTCATAGAATGCTCAAAAAATTACACTCTAAGTTCAACGCCTTTCAATTGATCTAATAACACGATTTTCATTCATCCATTCGATTATACTGTAATTATCACCTATGGATGCATAGATGTGAGTCCACCAACGCTTTCTTGAAATCCGTGAGGGGAAAGTCTTAGTTTAAATAATTCGATGATTGCTAGGAACATCAGCTCAACCAAAATTCTGCGATCGCCTCAAGAGTCGATGTAATGCAGGGAATGAGGTGGCTTCAAAAGATTTAGTACAGGCTTCCTCATGATGGATGAGGCACTTTACTAGATCAGTTTGGAGTCTAACTGAAATCTTGCGTCTATTATACGGCATTTTATCATCTGTCAGCATTTTCCCAAAGATCATTAATTGGTTATGTCTCCAAACCAAGTTAATATTGGTGATGACTGGGCGCAAAGCCAGATCACCTTGTAAGAATCCAACTGCGCCACTCTTTTTAACTCTGAGATTGGCCATACTCATCATTCATGGTCTCAAAGAAGAATATCTGATTTTTTCCACCAAATATTGCTGTCTTCTCATAAGTTTTAGCACGAACACTAAACACACATCAAATTTGTTAACCAGTATTCTGCTTCAATATTTTGCTGATTGTCGTATGATTCCAATCAAAATCGTCGGCGAACTCCTTGATAGTCTAAGCCGCATCGTCTTCAGTTGATTCGATAACGGCATTTTGATCAACTTCGTGTGTACTTCCGGAACGCCGCTGAACCTCCAAGTTGTGTTGCCGCCACGGCGAAACTCAGCACAGAACCGAAACGCTGTTCGGCTGGACAGAAATCCTTGAGCCTTTACACGGCTGATGGTCTCGAAGGCTGTCTATGCATCGTGTCCCAATTCGTACTCGTAAAGTAGCAAATTGCAATAGAGCTATAGTTGAGCGGCCATCATGAGCAAGTATAGACAGATTTGGTGCCACAAGAAAGTTGAGAAACTTTTGTACAAGGGGTATTAATTTGTTGTCTGAGAAACAGAAATGTGCTCAGGCTGATGGCGCGTGATTTGAATAGTGTTGCTGAGCAATTTTCATTGATTCCGGTTAGTAAATTTGTTGTCTATTGCCCTGCCAAAACTTATGAGAAGGTCTCACAGTGAGCGTTTTCGTTCCTGATGTTGTTTATTCATTATCTTCTACTCAGTACAAATTCACTTCAGTTGAACGTCAGTACGATGGGAGCTGCTGATGTTAGGAATGTACTGTTTCGTAAAAAGACATTTACTGGCGGTTCTTTGCTCGTGTCACAATTAAAAAGATGTCTGGGAGTAATGGATGTGACATTTCTAGCGGTCGGGCAGATGGTTGGCGCCGGTATTTATGTTTTGGCAGGTTTGTAATCCGTTTTCGTTTTTATGTTCTTTGACACATCAAGGTGCAAAATTTTTTTTACGACAAAAATTCCAACCATCTTTTTCTAGTCTCCCAAATGAATGTTCAAATAGAACAGGAAAAAGCAAGATTAAAAATCATACTTCTAAGGAGTCTACTCATGAAAATTCTGTGACTCTGTAGGTGAAAAAAGGAGATTTCTTCAGCTAACAAAATGTAAACAGCATGATGATCATGAGAGCAAGCTAAAATTCAAACTATGAACAGCATCTGTCAAAGTCGATTGCGTTCAATTAATATTCCAGGCCCTGTCATCCAGACTCAAACGGGTCCATCAATCATCATCTCGTTTCTGTGTGCAGGATTTGCTGCATTAATGTCAGCATTTAGTTATGCGGAGTTTGGAGCAAGGTGAATAGCGAAGTTTGTTTCTGATAGAGGTGATTTCTTCCATACATATTGTATCACACTGACAGGTATCCAAGAGCCGGTAGTGCGTATACCTACACCTATGTGGGAATTGGTGAGCTGTGGGCTTTCATGATTGGATGGACCGTTATTCTCGAATATATGATAGGAAACGCGGGTGAGTCAGACGCCGAATATGCGTATACATTTTGCAGTAACGTTATTGTACTACATTGTCCAACTTGTGTCACGTTGCTGAATGATAGGTGAGACCACTCTTCAAAGCTTCACGCTAAAATATAATTTCTTTCTAGCTGTGGCAAGATCATGGTCGGCTTATCTCGATTCACTAGTGAACGGTGCCATAAGCAATTTCACTCTAGGAACTATAGGCTCACTAAGTTCGGTAAGTTCAGCAAAATTACAACGAGTCTGCTTCCGTTATCCAAAAGCAAATGAATATTCGACCCCATTCGTTGGATAAGAAGTCACAAGAGTGTTAGTGGTCACTTGAAAGCTCGAATCTTTGGCTACCGTTATACGCAGCCGATTTTTCAAAACACGCTTTGATAAAGCCGTCAAATTTAGAATAATGTTTTACATCGGCCACGCAATTCGACTATTACTTTGCTGGAGGCACGAAAAGCACATGAACGTGTAGGGATAGAATTTCAATATTAGAGTTATACGTTTTATCTAGAAATCTTTCAAAGTGAAGAAACAAATTCTAATTAGATAACAAAATCGCGCTTCGCATAGGCGATATCGATGCGGCGATCTCCGCCAGTGCCCCTACCCCATAGCCCGTCGTTTGAAGTACAGCGCTGGAATCATTTGAGTCTTACGCTATCAGATGATTGCTAATAATCTAAAGAAAGAGCTCTATCCTGCGAGAAAAAAGGCTTGTGTGAAACATAAAAGCTTTTCTTCCGCTGAAGAATTATAGAAGATCTTTTCGAAAGGCAACCACGTAGGGCACTAACCAGAAACAAGCTTTCCAATGATTAATGACACTCTATGAAAAGTTCTTGTCCATCGAATAAGGTCGAATATTCATTTCTTCCCGGATAACGGAAAAGAACCATAGAACGGTCATATACGGTGTATTACAATAATCCTGCCACCTACAACCAGAGACTTTTCCAATAAATTTGTTAGAAACCGATCCAAGTAAAGCATGGAATCTTAGTGCGTAAAACATACATATCTTCATTAGCACCCGCAATACCTGTATCTGTAATCAAGTTAGACGAGTGAGCTACTTCGATCGATCCAAGGGTCCTTGACAAATCACACACTTCAACGCTCCGATTCATATATTTACTATCACAACGCTCCGATTCATATATTTACTATCACATGTTTGATTCCTTTTGAACAAGTTAGATAGCCCAGTTTTAATCATAAAATTCTCTACATTAGGAGAATAAATTTCCTGGACAAGAATACTTCCAAAATCGTTGCACTGATTGTATACATTCCAGGGAGAAGGTTTTTTTGGTCGTTATCCCGACGTGTTGTCTTTTCTCTTGATTTGCGTTGTTGCTGTGATTGTTGCGCTCGGTTCAAAGTCATCAACCAATGTGAACAACATCTTCGTCGTCCTCAACATAGCTGTGAGTAGAAACTTTATTACACAAAGGAAGCGAATACATATTTTTTCGTAAAAGTATAACGCTGGTGACCATGCGTAGGTCATACTCATGTGCCATTTTGAGGCGTTGTGGAATTTCTATGTCCATTTACATCTGTAACACTTAAATAAAGAAGTACTAAACTTTGGAGTTCTCCTTAGAAGTGTAGCGATTGTTCGAAACAACGAAAAAATACATAAGACATCTATACATCTTTCAGATGATTTCATTTGTCACGATCTACGGTCTAACTTATGCTGACTTCTCGCTATGGACAGGTAGCGATGAAAATGGAAGATCTAGGTAGGCCGAAACGACTCAACGTTGTTGAGCCCGAAAGTAATTCGATCATAGTTGATTCTTCAAGGAATTGCTTTGTAATCTAACGAATATTTCTGGATTCGCTTATTTACAAATATGTATGTGTATTTGTTCACTCACCATGGTTTCTTAAGATTCTTCCCATTCGGTATTGGTGGAACACTGTCAGGTGCTGCCACTTGCTTCTTCGCGTTCATTGGGTTTGAAATACTGGCCACTGCTGGCGAAGAGGCGAAAAGTATACAGAATTAAACTACTAGTAAATCATTGTCTATTTCTCGCTACTTCTCTACATTCATTGCACAGATATTTTCATATAGGTGTTCGAATTAGTTATTAGCTATAATGTATCATAAGAGGTGATATTAATTGCTCATAGCAATCTAGCCTAACCTATAGTACACGAAACTCCGAGCTACTTTGATAATAATTTCCACATTACGCGAGCATCAAGAGCCTACTGAGCAATTTTTTGGAAAGACAACAAAGAACGGAATTTTCAAAGCTGTCGTCGATCGTCAGAGAACTAGAAATGATACAATTTACTGGCGATAAGTCTATATAACCATTGGTCTTCATAGAAAAACTCAAAGTGATCGTGAGAAAATTAGACCAAAAAATGCAACGAGTTACATTGCAAAATCATGTGAAATTTTTGTCATAAAATTCAGATCCTAAACGAACCATCCCGATAGCAACGTTTGTATGCTTGTCACTAGTCACACTTCTTTACATTATGATATGTTCTGCTCTCACACTTATGGTTCCGTATGATCAGGTACGTAAAGCGACTATTTTTTCTTTACCTAAATCAGTTAACAGGGACCTAGTTGGTTTTGCAACTAGGAAAAAACAGCAAAACAGAATAAGTACGTTGTAAATGAATGCTGTTCATAAGACGAGTATTGGTGTTGCGAATGTGACGAGGACAGTATAGCGCAGTCGTGAATGGTTAGGGGAGACACAGGAAAAGTTCACCAGATGCTCGTCAAAGATTTTTGGAACTACACGTATATCCGAGTGCAACACATTGAGCATGGAACTAAATAAAACCAATTGTAGAATCAAGACGATTTATTCACTCCTTAGCTCGCTTGAGATCAAGAACATTATGGTAACCATGAGACATTTGTAACCTAATTACTGACTACAATCCATCATTTCTTTTCGGAAAAATTACTTTTGGAAAAATTCAGCTCGCATTATACTACCATCAGTCAAACAATGCAAGCCATTAGAGGGTTTTCTGTAAAATGTTTCAGGCAAAAAACAATGATAGAATGGATTTTTATTTTGGCATTCAATTTGCTTCTCAATTGTATTTTATCACTGCATACCACTTCACCAAGAGTTTCATGACCGCATTACGTTGTACTAACGTCTCTCATGAAGAAAAAGGCATGTGATATTGTGAAAAAGTCTTGACATATTTAAAATCACACTATCACCTTTCGTCAAGTATCGCCAAATGAAGAGTGCATAATCAAAAAAAAAAAAAGATATGATTGATAGCAAGGTCGCAACAAAGTTTTTCCGTGAACATCCATGAAATGAAAAATAACTCAGTTGGCTGACTTTCAAAAAGACCATGTCATTCGTATAACCTTGGAAGAATTTATACAGTAAGAGATAGAACAAACAATAAACTACTTTTTGGACTTTTCAAATAAGTCAGCAATTGATTGAAATGTTATGTGGTCTGGTAAGTGCTCTTGTACAGCCCCGTACACGTGTTTCAGCCTCACAGTCTCGTCAGTCGTGCAGAATCCGTGGTCTTTCAATTTTTTTATGAGCTAATCCTCTTGGGTGCCCGCTCTCCCTGCAGAGAGGTATCGAAAACGATCAATTTAAACTGTATGTCGAGTAAAAATATGAGCTAATCCAATATGAAAAGATTGAAAGATGACGCGTACTGTCCGACTGACGAGACTGTAAGGTCGAAACACGTGTATCGGGCTGCACAAGAGCCCTTACCAGACCACAGGACATGTTGGCTCAAATAATAATGCAGAGATCTATTGAAATTTGAGCGTGGTCTTAACAAAACACTCGAAGTAAAAGTCTACAATTAATTTTGCAGATGTATAACTTTCTGCTTCTTTCGGTAGCGCTTCCCGAGCCCTACTCTACATCTAAGATGTGAGGTGACATCTATTACGTGAGAAATTCTGCACAACATTCTTGAAGTATAAGAGGTTTAATGCGCAATCTCATTGACCCAGGCTTCCGAAAAATATCGTATAAAGACGATTCATAACAATATATGGTTCTTTCTCGTTAGACAGCATGGAATGAATAATGAGAATTTCCGTTGGGCAAAAACCCTTCATAAGAGTGTCAGTAATCACTCCAAACCTTATAAGTTCTTATACGTGCTTCTTTTTTGAAGCCCTTTTTGTGGCGCTTTAGCATTAAATATGGATTTGTTTCACACCCGACAAGCGTTTCCGCTTTTAACACGCGTGTAATTCGGTGGAAGCATCAAAAGCATAGGAATGTGTCAAGAAACCTTCGAGTATCAGATTCACACGTTTTATCTGGAGTTTCCTTTGCAGCGGAGAAACAAATCCTAATTGAGTAACAAAAATCACACTTCACATGTGAGTCGCACCAGTGCGATCGGCTGTTTGCGTATCGATTCACGACCACGCACACACACTAACCAACAAGTAAATGCGCGGCGTAGGTTAAATTCAATCTTATTTTCACTGCCACACTAGAGTGAGACGGTCTTTTTCAGAAAATACACAGCATTGGAATCGTCGAACTTACGCTATCGAATGGGTTACACATAATTTAAAGAGACTGCTCTGTCCTGCAAGAAATAAGTGTGTGTGGAACACGAATCTTTTCTTTTTTGCTGTAGTATGAAAAAGATTTTCTAAGAAGCAAGCACATATTCGAATTTCTCGAGATTTGTGTTATCGAACGATCGCTGAAACTCCAAGAAGAGAGTTTTGTCCAGCGAAATAAAAGCGTGTTAATGATAAAAGCGCGTGGCGCCTATGAAACATAATTTTATCTCAAACGCTGCAGCGCTATGAAAAGGTCTTTCCGAAAAACGAGCATGTAGCACAGTGCCCGATTTTTACGCTTTCGATTGATTACTAACACTTTCATTAAAGATTTCTATCCAGCGAAACAGGTCGTTTCTTCATTCTGTACTGTCTAACTGAAACAACCATATACATAATATGTATATATGTATTATTATTATATATAAGTATATGTACATATATATACATTAATATATGCATATAAATATATGTAGACATATACATATATATGTGTATATATGCACATATATGCATATATATATATATATACATAAATATGCATATACATGTACATATGATAGAACCCAGATGATTTGATGGATGAATTCAACGACACATGGAAAAGAGTGGTAGAAAGAGCTGTGCAAGTTTGATTATACATTTGCGACCATTCACGAATAAGTAGACATTTCTCCGAAACTACTGGACATCTTTGCTCACCTATCAAATGCTTCTCTACTCGTTTTGATCATATTATTATTAGAAAGCGAATCCTTCGACGCCACGATCCAAAAGACCGAAAATCACTGAGAAAAAACGCTGACAATGCTATTTCCTATTGGTGACACCATAGCATGAATTAAAACACGGCTGAGAAAAACACAGAGTGAAGATGGTGTAGTGGAATAGTTGATGAGCTTTTGGAAAATTGATTGCAAATCTAAGACCACCTTAAGTTTCGAGTTCTGTTCGTACTTAGCATTCTTGTGTCTATTAAGAGAATTTCTTTTACACCGAGTGAAGTCATTTATTCATTGATTTCTTTATATTCGAAAAGTACCCAAACTTCTTCACTGTTGAGTCACAATCGGGCAATATTGGCATCAATAAGTTATCGTTTTACACCTGCAACACTTTTCATTCTCTCAAGACATTTAGACACTAATTATTTCTCACTCAATCACTATCCATTGCCAATCAGCCTCACCTAAGAATCAAGAGGCCTCCACAACCATTGTATAGAAACACAATCCAAACATCGTGCATGGCAAGCCTGCAGATTCGAAACTACTTGCTCCAAATAAATAAAACTACAACTTTTGCAACTCCCATGTTGGTGTATCTGGCTTTGCAAATTCTCTTCATAAGTGACTTGTTTCTTTCAACACTTTTACCCAAATTTGAACCGTTCTTAGTTGCTAGCCTGCTCCATCATCTCTGATTTGAATTTTTAGGTGAGTTCAGATGCTGCATTCGCAGCCGCATTTGAGTTGAAAGGAGCCACTCTTGCAAAATACGTCATCACAATCGGAGCACTTGCTGGAATGTTCAATAACCTGGTCAGTTGAACTTTTTTTAATTGAAGCTACTGAAAAACGTGATTCATCAAAGATGAAGGATTGCCTGTGAAGTTGAAACCTTCTCAATTTTCACTTCATGATTCCTATTCTGTTGTTATGTATAGATCTGAGGTTGAATAACTTCTAGTCTACGTGGTGAATTTGCTTAACCATGTAAATACTCTCTATGAGGTATGGATGAGTTCAGAAAATCGACTCTAAGTCGCTGCAACGCAGCATTCAGTCACATTGTAACGCCTATGCTTTTTCATGGGCTACTGCAATGTTAAATTAGACCACAAAAATGCTGAACCTTTGGCGTACCCAATGACGGATGATAGCAGTATCGATAAAGTTGTAAAATTACTTTGAGAAAGCAGCGTCCTCTATTATACATCTGATGGCGTGTAAAACCCCGCAAAGAATATTCTTGGGTCAAAGTCCACCTGATGCTTTCAACATTTCATCATATCTTGGTATTCTTTAGTTTCCACATTGCCTTGTATATAGATTTGGTGAAAGTCTGTAAAGTGGGAAATACAACAAATGAGGCATGGAAGTAGAGCCCTTTCAAAAGGGTAGCCTCACTTCTACTGTGTCCACATCCGACCGTTGAACTTCATCTGTACTCTACCACAAGAGGACGGCAAAAACAAAAACGCTCGCATTACGGTACTCATTGTGTTCGTTATTTGAGCACATCCACTATGCAGCTCTGACGCATAACAGAGTTTCAGAATAAGTACTTTTACTGGAACGCACTAATATCACTCAACGACTAGCATTAGGAGGGGTGAAATAAGTGATTTCATTGAAATATTGTGGTGTAATCAAACCAACTTTACCTCGGAATGAACAATCATATATTTTCGACTTGCTCATATTAGGTTGCTACTAACCTTTCACTGGAGTGAAATTTAGGCTCATTTGCACTCATCAGAGAAAGGATAATCCGGAAGAATCATTTACTGATGTTTATTATTCATGCCAAAGTCAAACAAGTGTTCGTTTTTGACACAATGCTATATTACCAGCTAAAGAAACACTCCTGCTGCGAAATTCATTTCTATAATGAATGTATATAGCAATACAACAAAAACTGTTCTTGGTAATTGGGCACTATCGCGTCGGGATCTTCATCCGCGCAGTGCTTCTCGCCACTAGATTCGATTTATGCGATCACAAATACACATCGCAAGGAGGAAAGGACAGCTATCTGTGATCATACCACCGCTGTCGAGAAAATGGTATGAGACTGATCTGAGACAGAATCACTCTCCCCTCAAATCACTTCAGAACGCTCTAGCATTGTTCACTCAAGTTCATAGGAGAGATCAACATGATCAGCATTCAACAAAATTATGACGACGATAGTCATATCCTCAAGTAACTTCCGAGCTAAAGGCAAAACTTGAAGACTTTCGTGCGAGGCGATTGGGACGAGATGTTTCGAATGTAGGCAATAATGCAATGGCACAGTGTGAGACATGCGATGACGGATCGCTTGATAAAAACTGTGATAAGAATTTCCTCCCAGATGCTTTACTGCGTAATCGTGGCTAGGAGGTGCTCCTGAGTGTCGGACTGCAAAGTACAGCGGCGAGTTTAATCCCTAGCAGGACCATCCAAGGTTAGCAGAAGTCCGACATTTCCACTCGGTAAGACCAGCTGAGAGAATCCGTATCAGGAATGACCACCGTCTTGGCAGCTACTAGCAGCAAGGTGGGAATCTCCCGCTGATACACAAAGGCCGGCGACTGCTTAGTGTGGTACCGACCCGTGGAAGGCTCTAGCTAGGCTAACCTTGGAACTTTAGAGAACAAAAACCAATTCAGCCAGCAAGAAAAATACTGCCTCACTACCAAGTAAGACCAATATGTGAATTACTTGAAGAAATGTTCAAAAAACAGTGCTGGCTTTTTTCCTTAAAATTTTGTTACTCTACATTACTACTATTCGTTTTATTTTACGCGACTCTTCGCCACAATTTTCTCTGCGAATCCCAACATTTCCTGCATTCGATCCATTTCTTCGCACTTCACATTCTTCACAGAGGTTTCTGAATACTCCTTGTGCTATTTCGGCTGCTGCTTGAGGATTCCGTCTTTTTTATGTAAATCGTAGAAACTTTCCTCGTCCTCGAATTTGTGAACATAGCCTAGCTAAGCCGTTTGTCAGGACATTCGTTCATGAACTGCAAGAAAGTGTTGACGTAGGGGTCAGGCCAGCGTTTTGTCATCTGACCCCTTATACATCGCTTTATCCAACCACTAGAGTACCGTATCCCCTTCTCCATTGTTATGATGCATAGTACATTACTGTGCTACTCTATATCACAACATCCACTGTTTCTTACCTCAAAGTAGGCGGTCAGTTTCCCTTGAGGATCAACGTTTGTAGGCAGGCTGCGTCGCACTGCTTCCCACGGGACCCGACGCCGCCATTACTGTATTTAAGTGAGACTTGACGTCGCTCGGTGAGAAGCAAAATGCTTCTCATACCAATTAGAGGGATATTATAATAGTTTGCTATAGATTAAATCGCCTAAAAAACCACGTTTAGTTTCTAGTCAAGCGTTACGCTATGTTACAGCATGCATTCAGGTAAGTGGGGCTTATGCTCTTCCACGATGCGTGTATGCGATGGCAGACGATGGACTAATTTTCCTATGTCTTGCACGAATAAACAAACGTACGCAGGTGAGTGTTACCGAAGGCAACAGGTATGAGCCATTCAATGTCGTTAATCATTATGTAATCTGTGTACCATGTTATACTGACTTTTGAATTCCTAGGTTCCACTGATTGCTATTATTGTGTTCACAATTCTGAACGCTGTTGTTGCTTTGGTGTTTGACTTGACCGCTCTTGTTGAATTCCTTTCAATCGGGACGCTTCTCGCCTATTCCGTCGTATCAGCATGCGTCTTAATTCTTCGACATCAACCTGCACCCATAGACGAGAATAACGAGATGCTTGATAACGGTAACTTTTTCTACCCTAGTAATCTTACCTTATACTTCCTCAAGTCTTCATAAGGTTATCCTACAAAAACAAGTGCATTCTGTAATGTTGTAACTCTTGCGCTGCTTTCACAACATCAACCACATATTGTCATCAAACCATCTAAGATATATCTCGAAAATGTCGATAACTCTACAGTCCCTGGATCACATGTGAAAAAATTCGGTACGATTTAGTTATGAGGAGACAAATGAAGAACCGATTTCATTTGCTGAAGAGGAACTTTTCACAGGAATGTTACCAACCATTCGAAAGCTGAGGCTTGAAGGTACCGCGCCATGCCGCCGATTTTTCACAACACCTTTTTATAACGCTGTGATCTCCATACGAAACCAGCGCACATTTCTTCCTAGACAAGGCTCTTTTTTTCGGACTATTAGTAATCATAAGACAGCATAGTGCTTTCTGATGCCAATGCTGTGCTTACATCCTCGAAAGACCGTTTCTCTGCAACGCAGCAGGTGAAATAAACTGAATTGGACCTGCGAGAGTGACGATCTAAATAAAGTCCACGTGGCGGTGGATGTGGCGCTCACATGACTGTTGACCCAATACCCCTTTGCTCGTTCATAGGACCGTCCATTGGGCCGCTGCAGCCAGCGCTCACGTGATTCGCGCGGGCCTGCGTTGCTACCGCGTTGTGGGAATTCGACGTATTACCAGTTGCGTTGAAGCTTATTTTACCTACTGCGTTTCAGAGAAACGGTATTTTCAGGATATAAGCACAACGTTGAAATCAAATTCAATTACGCTTTCGAATGATTACTAATAGTCCGAAGAAAGAGCTTAATCCGGCGAAAAATGTATGTCTAAAGCCAAGAAATCTCCTCCTATAGTAACGTCAAAAAATCTCCTTTTTGAAAAATGGCGACGGGGAGCTGTAGCCTCAAGTCTCAGCTTTCGAATGGTCACTAACACTCCTATGAAAAGCTCCAGAGAATGAGATCGGTTTTTCATTTGTCCCCTCATAACTAAAAAAAGAACCAAAAATTTCTACCCAAATATAAGTATAAAATATACTTGGAATTAATAGTATTTCAATGCATTTCGCATTGCCATGATGTTTTCTATATACCTAAGAGGATTGAGTGGTGAGCAAAAACACCGCCTCAGGCGGGAATCAAACCCACGTTTCATCCTATCCGGGGACGCGTGCTCTACCACTACACCACTGAGGCACATTTGCCCGACCACTCATTCTTCAACATCTCAATGTTAGCTATCAGCCACCAACCTTTAAGAGGTTTGGTCGGGTATGCGATTTCGCTTTATAAACCCAGTTGAGCTGACAGCTATTCTAATTAATACTAATACTTGGAATTAATAGTAATTCAATGCATTTCGCATTGTTATGATGTTTTCTATATACCTAAGAGAATGTCCATACTTGAGATTTGTCTTATAAGAATTGAGTCCAAATTAGGTTGAAGTTGACTAAATCATTTGTAACTGTACAGTCAAACACTTTTCATGTATTCTACAAATTATTAGGCTGTAGTTCATCTCAGTCATTTAGGTGGCAGAATTAAGTCATGGGTTCCGTTTCGCAACTTCTGGGGGAAGCTACCACAAGGCAGAACAATCTCCTTAGCGGTTGTCACTCTAATAGTGGGATATTTTTGGTTTGCATTCACTGTACGATTTGGTAAGTTTCATTTCAAACAATTGATTAGTCCATAACTCACTCTTACTAATCATTAACACGATAGAATTTATGTACTTCAAAGTTATTTTGTACACTTTGAACTACGCAATATCTCAGGAATGTCTTCACCTACGTTTGCCTACAGTATTTCGCTCGGACTAAGCGGATTTTTGATACTAGCAGCATTCCTCTTCATATGTGGACATGAGCAAAACTCCTTAGAACTAAACTTTCGAGTGAGTGATGCCGACTCTGTTACATGCATTGAATTACAAAGTAGATGATGTGTTCCAGGTACCACTCGTCCCTTTTGTTCCATGTCTAGGACTTCTCATTAATGTATTCATGATGACGTATCTAGACTACCTCACATGGATTCGCTTCCTTATTTGGACGTCTTTAGGTGAATCAGAAAAAGTAATAATTAGAAGTCCTGTAAAAAAAACCTCACATTTAGGTCTAGCAATCTATTTTTTCTATGGCATCCGTCACAGTGAAGAGGGAAAGAAGATGCATACGGTGCACGGCTGCAAGCTCGACACGATAGAAAATGGCTTGGAAAAAGAGCAATGATCTGCTCATAATAGCTAATTGACGGACAGCCAGTATTCATTAAAGAGTCTCATTTAGTGACATAGTGATTCTGACTTCCCTTCAAAGTCAAAACAAGTTGTGTACAGAATCGCTTTAGAGTTGATGTACAGAAAAGACGGAGTTTTTACCGTTGTTCTACTTTAAACCCCGTGAAAACAGTATTCATTATCGTTGTAATCTGTACAAAAGAACTTCTCTAAATTGCAATAAACAACTAACATTCATCTCAGTGTCAACAATGATCAACAACATCACAACGGCGAGATTTAAACATTGATAACGTACGATTCAACAATATTACAAAAAGATAAGATAGAAAAAATGAAACCTGGACAAGTACCCGATTTGGAATGTGAATAAATTCAGTACCACTTCTTCAAGTGTACAATTCTTGCGCAGTTTTGCCTTTCTGTTTAGGCATCTTTTTGTTTGTTGGATCCTCTAATTCGCGTCCTTTGTAGTAGTGTGGAGCTACTTCTAACAACCAAGAACTCTCAATTTTGCTTATCTGAAATGAATACCAATACAAATAAACAGTGACTACTATAAAATCATTATGGACTTACTTCTCTCATAAATTCCTTACTTGTGAAGACGAGCTCATAATAAACAACCCATCGAGGTAAATCTTCGAATAAACAAGAGTTAGGATGCACATGAACAGTATGCTTGTGCTTGACAGTCTTGTAGTGGCCTAAACATGAAATGGAAAATAGAGCGAACAAAAACTCTTTTTTTCATTCACACGACCCATCATCATATTTTATTGAGCGATCTCAGTACTTCTGACACTCGATTCTCCCTTCACCTTCATCGTCTTCTTCTTGAACGTCGCGGAACACTTGTCGAGCAAATCTCCTCGCAACATCCAGGATAACCATGTGGAGACATTCCTTAAGGTGTTCGTTGACTCACTGCCGGAGAGTGTTGGTGATTAAGAGGTCAACCCCATACCAAACCACTAACCATACGGCCACTGCCCCACAAACACAAGTAAGACTTGCAGTATGCACATATATGATAAAGTGATGTATGAGATACTACACCTAACCGGTACCACTGTACATAAATAGTCAAATATAGGTGTATTAGTCAAAAGCAATAAGACACGTAGCGCATCTGGAGCGATGTCAATCTCTACGAGCATGCTGCTGGTTAGACCCACACCACCCTCACCAAACCTCTCCTTTCATTACTCCAGAGTTGGAAAATTGATACCAGATTTGTTTGAGAACAGCTCACTCTCTGTGGAGCAGGTAAGAACGTCGTAACCCCATCGGCTCAGAACTCCAATCAGGCTGACCCGAACAGCACTCAGTGTTATTCATGAAGAAAATCTCGAGCGTTAGCCGAACCGACACGCAAAAAAGTTGGAAGATCTTCGTGGATGATGGATGAGAAAAAGGAATCGAATGTAAGAAGTGATGTGATCAGCTCCACAGATGTGAAAGATGGGCATGATTTCTTAACGCGAGGAGTCTACCTTTTATGTCTTTCAGTAAATACAAGAATGTATATCTACGCAAACTCAGCTTAATAAACTATCACAAAAAAAGTGAATAAACGAAGAAATGAGCTCGACTTACCAGCGTTGTCGAGCTTTGAGCAGTTATAAAAATAGCCGGCAGTAATGGCCTTTCGTATCGCAATCGTACATGGATTTGATTTCTGCAAGGGATACAAAACCTTATCCTTCACAACTGCCAAATGATGGTGACTTCTGATCAGCAACGTGGAAAACGGAAAATGACAAAGATGAACTATTCTTTCAAAGCTGTTTTCCAAAACCTCATTAAAAGGAATACATCGAAAAAAGGTACCGGTTCGATTTCCACTCGCTCGAGAAGCCCTTCAAGTTGATCACGTATGTCTCTAGCCTTCTTCATTGTGCGATGTTGCACAAAGTTCTCCATACACCTGATGATAAACTGATTTTATAAATCAAATAAATCGTAGTCGCAGACTAAAAGTTTTATACTGTATGATCGCTTGAATCAGAATTAAATAATTCAACTCCACAAAAAATTGTGACCAGACCCGACGTCTTCCTTTAGAAAAAAGCCTCCAATCAAAGACATGGACACCCCGTATTGACGGTGAGAATAAATTATGCCAAAAAGCAGAACCATTGCTGTGAATAATTGGTCTCCTTCCATTTATTGTAAACGTTTAAGAGTGTGATATGATCTCCAGCTGGGCTCCAAAACGCTTTTCTTGCTGCATCAGCGTGAATGATCATAGCCTTTGGCCTAAATCTCGAACATAGTCTTATCACAGACAAGACAGGATGTTACAGAACGCGATACACGGAACAAATCACGTACCTATAAAATACTGCAGCATTACAAGACAACATTGCGCAAATCGTAACAATTTCTTCGGAACAACCATACCTAAAGAAATGTCTCAATTGGAAGAGGCTAGCTATCAATAGCCAAAACCAGGCCATATGTGCACAAATGCACACAATTTTTTCTTTCTAAGTCAAACACGAAGTTGTTACAGTACAATTTATTCTAGCAGCTGGCGTTTTGATGATTTCGTCTTTTTCAGAGACTGGAAAGACCAATTTGCCCACGACCCAGTCGGCCAAACACTCCCATTACATCACAAGAAAAATTCCTAAGTTTCAATATCATCAAGCGAAAATAGCTTTTCAACATACTAACCGCTTCTTATGGGTCATCCACTGAGTTATTCAAGAGGGGATCAACCACCGCAGAGATTACATGGACTGCTAGTACACCTATCAATCAAATTAACAGCCTCATATGCTATGTCACACCACTCAAACAAATCAGTGGAAAACTCATAAATGTCGTTGAGTGTGTTCAGAAATTGTTTGACGCTTTGTGAGATGCAGTCTCGGTCTGATGATTTTTTTTGTTGGAGTGATAGAAGTGTTTGGCTGACTAGGTTGTGGACATCTAGTCTTTCCAGGCTCGGAAGAAGGCGAAACCGCCAAAAGGTCGAGCTGCCAGAATAAACCGTATTGTGACAACCTTGTGTTAGGTTTAAAAAGAAAAGAGTGGCCTTGGAAATTCCGAGATTAATAGATGGCCGATCTTTGGAATTATAGATGTACTTACTTCTCACTGGCAATGATCATCTTGCTCATACAAGGATCACAAGGAAACTCAGCCATTCGTCGTCCAAGCTTCGTCAGTTCTCCTCGGTGATTAAGGGCTCCTAGTGCATAAAGTTGTTCCAAAGCAATTACCAGAGTTTCCTAAAGATGAATGCCACACAATGAATAGTAGCTAAATAATCAACTATAAAAATATATTAAATATCAATTAAGTAACACTGACCTGAGGTGGGGGGTCTAAAAAGTCAAAGTGCACAAGGTCATGGATACCCAATGATTTCAGCATCAGCACCACATTGCTAAGATTTGTCCGTTGAATCTGAAAGAGTACTCGAAACGATAAAAAGAAAAGAGAACGCTTAACGAATACGAGGAAAACGGAATCGAAACTTCAGGAATAGGTTGGTCTTCTAATTCGTGTTTATACGCCCAATGCGTGTGTAGAGACGAAAACACTTTCCCGGACCCGTTCGTCCTGCACGACCTGCTCTTTGGTTAGCGGAAGCCTAAATAAACTAGAATATGTAATGAAGGTGAGTCTAGAACCTCGCTGGTATTCGCTCTGTAAATCCACTGAGAAAACATGCACCGGTTCAATTCATTCCATTTTACAAAGCTAACCGATAAACAAAACGATTACATTTTAGAAGGACAGAAGGATAAAGTTCACGGCGTTGACTCACTTCCTACCCATATAATTGCAAAAAGAAGACAGCATTTACCACCGAATGACAAAAAAAAAAATCAATAACAACGGAAGGAGCACAGGAACTTTGAAGGTAGCAACCAAAATAAAACGATAATAGACCTTTGAAATTGTGACCACGTGCAGATGCTCCACTCCACTCCTTGCATCAAAAGAATTCTGCTTAGAAAAACCAGGATCAATTACGTAGCAAATCCCATCAATAGTTACAGATGTCTCAGCTATATTTGTAGCAAGAATTACCTAAATAATGCAATTTAAATGAGCAAAAGACGATTATTACATATTAGAGTAACTTGTGATATAACACTGACGAAAAATTGATGGGTCAGTGAGTCACGTGAGAAAAAAAGAAATGTTACAAGTCTCAAAGGACCTGTCTGTCTATTGTAGAGTATGACTGAAACATTGGATGGGTTGCAAAATTTCTACCACTCAGCAAGAATTTGGGTTCAGAACTACATCAAAAGTTCACAATAAAGCTGATAAGGCGTACTTCTTATAAGGCATTTGCTCTCATGAATAAGATCGCGACATAACATGAACATTGGAAACACACGATATAAAGCATGTCCGATGAAAGATACAACTCCAGTGATGCCAAATAATTTGCAGAGCTTTCGACTTTAGGCGGGAATTGAACCCTTAATGTCGGCATGAGTGAGACGCAGGTAAACTTCTGCCTGGAGTCAAAAGTTTTGCATATCAACCAGCATTCTGGGATATGTAATGGCAACACCATGATACTGCTAAAGATGCACTAAAATAAATAATTCTTGAACATTATGTAGACGCAATTCTTTTAACGATGAATTTACGTGAGTGAAAAACGGGATTATTCATCAGAGGAAGTGAAAGGATTTTCCTTACGAGCTTTTACATTATCACAGACGGCAAACATTGTTACGGCGGTTAGTTTTTCCTAATCTGTATGCTAAATACGTTTCGAAGTGTCAAGAAACTCCTTAACGTCTCAAATAACATTCTTTCTTAGAGTCATCAACAACCAGGGTACGACACCTAAATTTAGAGGTAGCTCTCTAAAATTTGACAAACTCAAACCAGCGACTTGCCATCATGTATGAATAATAGTTACCCTCCCAGCAGCACTATTCCTGTTCGTCGCTGGTCAATTTATAGCACATGATCACTTGGTTTACCACATACTATTAGAAAATGAAAGTTAGATGTTAGACGGCGACAAATTCATAAACCAATCTCATTCGCTAGACAGGAAGCTTTCGGAGTGCTAGGTATCGTTCGAAAGCATGAAGCTCTAACTACAGCCCCAAGTAGCCGTTTTTTCAAAACACCCTTTTATAACGCTGTAAAATCGAGAATAAAATTTGCTTCACATTCGTCTTTCGCCTTCATTTTTATCATGCGTATAATCCGCTGGAAGCACGAGAAGCATATTAGAATGTGGAAATTTTTCCGTAGCATCAAAACCATACGTTTTTATGTGAAGCTTCTGTCGATACGGTGAAAAAATTTTCATCGAAAAACAACATATCAAACGTGATCGACCCCCTCTCGCTTCGTGAATTGACTCGTAAACAAGGTCGTCTAAAATGTGGAACTCGATCGATATTCCCTATTAGACGGTATTTTCGAAAAAGAAAAATACCGTTGGAATTGTTGGAACTTGTGACATCGAATGTTTCCTAGTAGTCTAAAGAGAAGCTCTGTCGGGCGAGTTTCGAAGCATATACCTTTCCTTTCTCCTACAATGCTATCAGAGAGGCTTTTTCAAAAAGCAAACACATTTTTGAGTTCTTTGAAACTTGTGCTATCGAATGAATACTAGCACTCTGAGGAAGGAGTTTTGTCCAACGAAATATAAGTGATATGAAAACTACGTGGTCGCATGAAAACACAATTTTATTCTGGATTTTACAGTGCTATAACAGGATGTTTTGAAAAACCGATCACGTACAGCTCTAGATAGAGATTCAAGCTATCTATTTATTACTAACACTCCTATGAAAAGTTCTTGTCCGGCGAATGAAATTGATTTATAAATTTGTTACCGTCCAACATGTAAGTACCTGGAAAACTATGAAGCTCTCGGCGTTGATCAATATGAGGGGTGCGCCATGCATTCAACTCTATCAAGCACCGCTTGAAATTATAAAATGAATATATGACCTTCGAAATGACTAGCGGTGGCTTAGCGACGTATCACGCCGGTGTTGTCGTCCTTCCAGACAAGTGTGATACCGATTCGCCGACCCCGAAGAGATAGAAAACTTGGTGAACGTTGAGCACAGGTTCGAATCATCGTCCCGTAAGTGTGTGAGGGGGGTACCTCTAACCATCCCACCACTCGCGCTTGGTGGAAATTTACCAAGTGAATATGAAATGCACGACAAATACCAGTACTTTGCCAAATAAAAGGCGGAAAAAATAAGTTATCAAATGATGCTGACCAATGTGCCCCACAGCAACTATAAGTGGATGCCAACTTATCTCGTATCTTTAAATTTAAACTTTTAATGAGTTCTCCAGAGAACCACTCGGATGAATGAATTTGTGGACTTTTCGAGAATGTTTCGAGAATGTCCATATTATGATTAAGTTCATTGACGCATAAGCTACAGCAGCTCAATGCATTCAAATATCCGTACAAATAAAAAATGTGTCCTTTCATTATTATTTGAGCCAACTTGTCATATGGAGGGCTTTTGTACAGCCCGATACACGTGTTTCGTCCTTACAGACTCGTCAGCCGGGCAGAACCCGTCGTCTTTCGATTTTTTATAGTCAGTTCTCTCGAGAGCCTTACACTGCTTATAGAGAGTCATCAAAGACGAACGTTTCACACTCTATGTCAAGTGAAATTTTCACCTAACACAGATGGTATAAAAAGGTAAAGGTATAATTAAAAAATGTGTATACGAGGAAGACAGTCTAAACAATGTTGGTACTTTCGGTTAAAAGGGAACAAAGAATAATTGACCTTATTCGCCGTACGAGAAGTTTTCAGTCATATAACTCGTTGGAATCACGAAAAGCATATAGATGTGTGGAGATCTCGTAGCACCTCAGTCAGTCGTTTTATATGGAGTTTTTTCAAAGGGGAGAAATCGCAATTGTATTACAAGTTACAACTCACAATTCTGACCCCTCAGATCGATCGGAATGAGGTCAAATTTTCATTTGTTCCCTTACACTCGAAAAGTAAACACTGCTTTACTATGGCGCTTTGATACTACACAAAATGCATAGCCGCTGTGTTTGAAGGTACCCTGTCAACCATAGTCGTTAGAGGATTGGAAGGAAAACGAAACGAACATTGAATGAGAGATAGCTTCAAAAAGAGAAAAATCAAGATCAGAGAGAATTAAGGGTTTTAAACCTACGCACTTTCCTAGCATTCGGAGGGGTTGGATCGAATATCTTGGCCTGTAGATCAGAAGGTAGATTTGCATAGATAGGAAGTGGAATTAGTTCTTTGATCTTGCTTCCCAGCGCCTTGGTCTTTTCTAGTATTGCCTCCTGTACAGATTCAATCTCTTCCTGACCTAAAAACGATAAACAGGAAACGATGGTTTCGAAGATTCAAAAAAAAAAAACATCTGGAACATGTTGATGAAAAGAGGACATATCTGTGGAAACTCCGAAAAACGATGACAAAGCCAGTGAGTCAGTACCTGTAAGAAAAACCAATATGTCACCGGGAAGTGGTTGGGTAAGGTGGATTTGCATGACTGTCACCATAACAGCGTCTAAGTAATCTGCTTCTGGCGCTTGAGTATAATAAATGTCAACCGGAAATCTGAGATAAAGCAGAAATTTTTGAACTTCCTACTCATGAAACACGAAAAATGTCGAGAAAATAGTAACCTTCTTCCAGGAATCCTGAAAATCGGAGCATCATCGAAAAAGGTAGAGAATTTCTCGGCGTCGAGTGTGGCAGAAGAGATCAAAAGTTTCAAATCCTAAAGCACATAAAGATTTTTTTATTCTACATCCTCAAATCCTTTTATAGAAAGAAGATTAATTATAATGAATGAAAAGAAATCCCTTACCTTTCTAAACCTTGCGATATCCTTGACTAGACCAAAAAGTATATCGGTATGTAATGTTCTTTCATGTGCCTCGTCAATCATCATTACACTGGAAAATTATACATAGGAAGCCCGATAATAAAAAAATAGAGAAAACTATAACTTCATATAGCCTAGGATGTAAAGAACTCACCAATAACTAGCAAGATCCGGTTCGTTCAAGAACTCTCGTAACAGCATTCCATCTGTCATGTACTTCAGCACAGTCTTCTCCGAGGTACAGTCCTCGAAACGAATGCTATAACCGACCTGAAACACACCAAACTTCTGCCGAGATTATTAAGATATACGACAACTGAAAAATACCTGCAAGCCCAATTTACAGCCGACCTCTTCCGCAACTCTCGCCGCCACTGACATCGCAGCAACCCGTCGTGGTTGTGTACAACCGATCTTTTTTCCTTCTTTACAGAAACCCTAAATCATTTGCAAAGAAAATCATCGGAAGAAAAACACAGAAGACTGAGTAACCTACAGCTTCATAGAGATACTGCGGAAGTTGTGTGGTTTTGCCAGATCCGGTTTCTCCTTCGATAATCAGAATCTAAAAACATATCTCACGAATAAATGGATAATTCAAGCGAAAAGGAGACATCAATACCGGCTTATGTCATCTCAAAAATGTGCTACACAACCGGTTATTCTTTGACGATGATTCACCTTTATATGATAAACATGGAGCGCATCCAGCTCCTCTAATTCAATACATAGATGAGGCATGAGAAGAGATGAGAGCTATTGCGCAATGACGTGGGAACAGTTCCCGATTCGACTCCTATTTAATTCGACATCCCTGTAGTTAGCACGTTCTGCCCTAGAGAAACTCGATTCACGATGCGGACGATGTCTAAGGTGGTATTCGCTAGCCTACTAGCAGAGCTGTCATGGGTTTCCAGGGAGAATATAGTCAACCAGAACTCAATGCCATTTGCATGGAAGACGAAACTCTCATGTAGAGTCGAACCCATGCGCAAATCCAAAGAGTTTCACTGACGACGAGTGGCGACGAATCGGCAGAACATATGTCGAGTCATATAATCATAGTCTCGGCCACCCTTTGCCCTTTATCAGTTCAAAGTCAATATTTTGAACGATGCGTTATCACAATTTATTTTGCAGATAATTTCAAGCACCTCCTGGATTCGAATCGTTTCATCGCATTAATTCTCGATAAAGGTCTTCAAATATCTCATGTGTTGCTTCGGCTGCTGCTTGAGAATTCCGTTTCCTTTGTAGATGTCTTAAAAGAACTGGTCGAGACAACTCTTCTTCCACTTTTAGATATAGCCCACCTAAGGTATTCCCTAAGGCATTTACAGACTGTATGAAGGAGAGTGGTGGGTAGATAATCGAACCAGCACATAGCTTATTAACTCGGTTTCCTTTATACTGCATCACTAACCGCTGCGCCCGCACCATTAGAGAAACACCACTGATGGCTAAAGAGCGTATTTTGAGGTACGTACACACTGGGAATAATGCATCCTAGCGAATGGGTTGAGAAAAACTTCTATGCGATATCGAATACAAGCAAAACAATGTGATTCGGAAATAAACCTGATGTTCTCTAACAGCATCGATGAATTGCTCACGGAATGCGTAAACTGGCAAAGACTTCCTGGTCTCATCAATCGTCATTTTCCTTCTTTCTGCAGCTGTTACCTCTTCCGTCTGAAAATAAGTAGTTCAGGAAAGATTTACGAAAGGATCGAACTTTTTCGAATAAATCTTAGAACACAGGATACCTGCTGATCCAAAGTGCCTGGCATTTGCAGCGCTTGTATGAAGTCGATTTTATCGTCAAGTAACAGCTCAAATTCCTCTCTTCTCTAGAACATTCTTTTATTCAAACGCAGTTCTCCCTAAGGAACACAATGAATGGAATCCTTAAAAAGTAACTGACGGATTTAGCATCCTTTGCGCCATAATGAAGCATACTTGCCATCAATTGCTCGTCCTCCCATTTAGCACCATCACCTGCCATAAAGAAGACATTGAAGAAAGCTGAGGTACAAAAGATATTAACTGGTTTCAGAGGTCAGAAATGCCCACCTCCATGACGATATTCTTCGACTTCTTCAACGTACTCTGTGGGAATGGCTTTCACCTTTGGCATCAGGAACGTAATAACGTTTAGCTTTCATTATATCCGCTGCTTTCTCATGTTGCTCGGCATATTCCAACACTTTTTTACGATACTCCATATCCTTACGTTCTCGTTCAGTAAGCCTGAATAATAACAAACTCTTAGAATTTTCCCAAGAATTATTATCAAGAATACCCACTCCTCATTAGCAAAGAGAGTTTCATCATCCATAACGACGTTACGCAATTCATCCAGCTTGTCATCCTTTCGTTTGGCCAGATAGAGCCGTCGTGATTCTTCTCGTAACTTCTCAATGGTAATGCCTTCCTTGTCCTTAATATAAACATAATTGTACGGAAGCATTACATAGTATTAGCATTAGTATTACATCTGTGAAGTCTCATGATATAAATGGGGAGGGGACCGTGGCCTAGTAGTTAGTGATGCTCGGTGCGGAATGGAATTGATACCACATCCTCCTAAAACTCTCCGGTAATCGATAACGAACGCCCTAGAGAACGCGTCAGCCTGGTCTTCTTGGAATTCCAAGAAGACGTGGTCGAAAAGTCTTCTAAGACGTCGTGATATTCAATCGTCAAACAAGCGAGCAGACGAATGTAATGCGAAAAGTACTGGGACTAGCACAGTAGGGAAGAAATGGCCAAATAAGATGACAAAAAGAAGTAATTATCCTTTATTTCGAGTGCTTTATCAAGACCACGCTCAAATTTCAATAGATCCTTTCATTATTCGAGCCAACTTGTCATGTGGTCTGGAAAGGGCTCTTGTACAGCCCGAGACACGTGTTTCGTCCTTACAGACTCGTCAGCCGGGCAGAACCCGTCGTCTTTCGATACTTTTATAGTCAGTTCTCTCAGGAGCTCTGCCACCTTACAGAGAGTCATCGAAGGCAAACGTTTTACACTCTATGTCAAACGAAATTTTCACCCAACACAGAGTGTTTGAGCCCTTACCAGACCACATGACAGGTTGGCTCAAATGATAATGAAAGGATCTAAAGTAATTGCAGATAAATGAAGACTGCCAGATGGGAACGATACAGGCTACCAAAGCGCAAGATGTTGGTTCGACCTCGTCCAGCAACGCTCTATTACAATCATGTGGGAACGACCTAGTGCGGTCATTCTCGAAATTGCAAAGAAAAGAAATCTCCAGCCAGCAATCGACGAAGTGTTTGAAGACTATTGTGGAGGATGTTTGCCAGAACACGAATCGAATTTGAAGGCGCTGTTATATGCACGGTTAAGTGTGGTAAGGGATCATGCAACAATAAATGACACAGTAAATAATACAGACAATACAGATGTAAAGCCTTCACTATAAGAAAAGTCAGCTATAAAACATAGGAAGAGAAAAACTTAAACTGCAACAAAATTCATCCACTCACCTTATTATCAGGTATTTTCCTCTTCTGTTCAAGTACATTTCGTGTCTTTTCTTTTTCTCGTTGTCGAATTCTAGCTGAGAGTTCGTCTCGCTCTTTGATATCACGATCCAACTCGCCCTCTATTGCTTCGAAGTCAGAATCACTATGTGAATCACGATGTTTCTCCGGTTTTTTCTCGGTCACTTTCGAGCGCTGGTCTGCCTAAAAGGAATGGAATAACAAAATCGATATTTTCTAATAAAGTCAAATTTTTCGTGTTAATGTACATAACTCAGTCATATCGATAGGTAAAACAATATATCCTATCCTACTAAATAGCTCGGATAATAATACAGACGACGGGTTCTGCCCGGCTGATGAGTCTGCAAGGACGAAACACGTGTCTCGGGCTGTACAAGAGCCCTTACCAGACCACATGACATGTTGGCTCAAATAATGATGAAAGGCTACTAAATAGTATTGAGTGATATGCAAAATTTAAAACCTCTGCCAGGAGTTAAACACAAGTCTCAAGCTTTCTGGGGGTGCGCGCTAACCACTGTACTACCGGTCTTCTGATAGACAAAGCACACATGCCCCCTTTGCGTCCCATTCTTCGAATTTCTGGGATGTCTGAACAGTTATTGAAGGTGCCTTTATGAATTGTCCTTGCTTCAACCGGGACGCCGTGGTCGAGTGATTGTGAAGATCGTCGTGGGGCATACGGAACCGAGCTCCACCCCCAATTCTCTCCGGTGGTCAACAACATCGCCCTATGGAACGCCACAGCCAGGCTATCCTCGAAATTGCAAGAAGACTCGCTCAACCCCTGCTCTACGACGTTAATGAAGAAGACGAAAAACGAATCGAATGCTAGAAGTACTAGGTTCCACAAAGTGAAAAAAAAAACACTGAAGAAGGATCACGAAAGTAAAAAAAAACCCTTGTTTCAGCACATCAATCATCTGTCCCTTTTTTATACAAAAAATTAGACATTTTCTGGCTTAGAACGTTGGGCATGACGTATCCGACGATCGAGCAGCAAGATGAAGCACAGAGTTGGCTCTCCTCCTACAATTTAACCCGTTGGATTAGGCGAGCTTTATACTAACCCTTTCTAAAGCTTTAACTCAGAACTATCGCAAAACCAATCGCATTTTGGTACTCCCCGTCGAATGCACTTTTGTATAGTTCTTCAACAGCAGGCACGATACACATACAGAACTTCGCACCTGATATTTTGGTGTCGTGGACTCGAACCGCTACTATGCGTTTTCGGAGTAGTGCACGCTCGCACTATACCATCGAGGCTTTCGTTTTGCTCTTATCTCAACCATAGTTCAACCGAAATAGCAAAAATGTAAGAACCGAGAAAAGAACCGTCTCAATACTTCGAATCTCCCGGACGATGTCTTGGACTGCTGAGACAAAAGGGTATGCATAGTGGATGGAATACCTTCATATCTCCATTTTGCAATGCACCTTAACATTGGCTTCGTGTACCCAAATTCTTCAAAAAATCCACCCACCACGCATACCGCCATCGAGCCATCTCCTCCAAAACAAGTACGACAATGTCGGATAAAAGAATAAAGGATAAAGCTCTCGGCGTTGATCAATCCCTGAAGGATGCGCCATGCATTCGACTTCAATTTTCAACTTCGTTTGAGGTGATTGAATGCACATCTGGCTATTACAATGACTCACGGTGGCCTCCCGCTGAACCGAGTCAGTGCTGCTTATCCTCCCAGACAAGTCTGAGACCAGTCTGGTACCAACTTACCGACCCGGGAGGGATGGATGGCTTGGTGAGCCATGCGCGAGATTGAACCATTGACCTCGTGTGTGACACATAGCACCTCTAACCACTGCGTCACATGCGCTCTAATATTCATTCATGATGAATGTCGTATACAATGTCGGATACAACTACTAATTCAAACTTTCAAGAAATATCCTACTTATGTGACAAGTGCTCCAAATATCTAACGATGAACTCGGAGGTTATCATATGTATGTGGAAGTAGATCATCTATAAATGTGTATATTTATCATTCACGTTAATCAAATGAACTATTGCACACGAGGGCTGCTAACCCATGAGTGATGGTTCCCTAAGGAATGGGAGGGATGGAGATAATAAGGGATGTTTAGTTACCCAAGTTTAGGGTTAGAGCGGCAATTAATAAATGTCACTCCACCTCATCATCACTGCTGCTTTCGCGTCGTTTCCGTCGATGCGACGATTTCCTCACAGAGGTGGTCGATACGTCTTCCAACACCTTCAGCGTATTACTCAGTCTTGTTAGTTCTTTTTCACGTAACTCAGCTGCCGACGGTCCTTTTCGACTAGTGACTTTCGCAGCTGAAACACTAAATAAAATGTACCAACTACCGAGTTCAGTGCTGACACTCAGAATCTCTAGAATATCCTCGATTTAGAAGGATATATTCTGATTCGATGTGGCATCGACATACCTGGTTTTGGCAGTTTCTGCATAAGTTGTGAGGCGAAATGCCGTACATCGTTGTTGATCTCGAGAGCATCATTGTCTCTGAGTTTCCCGATAAAGTCCTCTGTACTGGCACTTTTACGGGCAAGTGCCAATACATATTGACATATCGTTTGATCACTGAGACCAACTATGGCGTGTAGTTCATCGCTGACCCACTGCTCTACAGACATTCTACGATAGTTGCTGCATAGAATCTGAAAGAAAATCTATTACAGTCATGTATATACGCAGGTCAAACACATGAAGAAGAGGCGTGCAGCGCAGTGGCTCGTGCCGATGTGTATGAGAAAGCGATTTGATAAGCAATACAATGGTTCGATCCCCCGTCCCAACTCTTGCAATCACAACAAACACCTTGGGGAAAGCCTTAGCTCGGCTACTTCCAGAATCGCAAGGAGTGTCGTTCCGACCAGCATTCTGCGACATTCAGAGAAAAGACGAATTCCCCAGGCAGCAACCGATGGAGCAGATAAAACATTGGAACTTTTGTGGAAAATGAACGAAAGGAAACGATTCAAGTGCAAAAAGCGCTCAGGGATCATCCGCACAGAGGATGTGGTAACGGCTGATGTGAAATAAACCAAATAAGGTCATAATCATGAGTTTGACGAGCCGATCATGCGCCTAAGAGTTGTCTGAGATAGTGGCCATGATGCTGAGTGATATGGGTATGAAGTTAGCACCTCGGGCGAAAACTGAACCCGGATCTCATCCTTTGCGAGGAAGCATGCCAACCATTGCACTACGGGGCTCCAGCTCTGTTTCGTCTCCGCTGAGTTACTTGTGCCCATGAAGATAATTCTTCGAGACTGCCAACCACTGCAGAAGTCATAAGGAGTGCGAAGTGAAATCGTCAGAGAAGAAGAACCTAAAATGTGAGACAAAAAAATAGAAGATGAAGCTTCTGGCGTTGGTCAATTCCTAAGGTGTACGCCGTGCAATCCCCCATTCTTAGCCTCATCTGAGGTGAATGAATGGATAATTGGCCTTTACAATGGCTGGCGAAATCAGTGCTGCTATCGTCCCAGACAAGCCTGGTATCAATCGACCGACCCCGGAGGGATGGATGGCTTGAGGAGCCATAGGCGCGAGATCGAACCATTGACCTCGTACGTGACGCAGAGCACCTCTAACCACTGAGCCACATGCGATCCTCGAGAGACAATGAGAACAAGACCGAATGACAAAAGTAAAGGACCAGGAGCAAACACGGGATTCGAACCAGGGATAAATTGTTTTCAACTATGCTAAACTCCCATTGAAGTGAGGATACCAAATCAGTGAAATATCTAATTCCACGATCTATTGATTTTTTCAGATCTAAGCAAGTCCAACGGAAATGCGAGATTTCCACGTAATTTGCTTTTCTCTTGTGGAAAAAAAACCTTGGAGCTGAGACTTAAATCATTTTCATGAATTCTCAGGACTGACATGTTTTTGTAGCATAAAAAAAAACATCTTAAAAATCCCTATGGCTAGCCGTATAAGCAGTATCACAGTACAAAAGATTTACCTAAAATTCCAAAGATAAGAGCTGGTCAAGGCTCAAAAATTGGCGCGTGCGTAAATTTTTTCTCCCGAATTTTGTGGCACCCACTTTTTCCCTGCCTCTTAATCTTTTCTATTCCCACCTTAGTTAGGCACTTTTTTAGCTAAAAATCATTAGGAACCTAGGATACACGCGTGTTTGCCCGTCCTTTTTCTGCATGAATTAACGCTCTTATCTATGGAATTTGAGAGCACGTAGGGCAGTGGTTAGAGGGGGACTCTACGTCGCACACGAGGTCGATGGTTCGACGTCGCGCTCATGGCTCACCAAGCCGTCCATCCTTCCGGGGTCGGTAAATTGGTACCAGACAGGTCTCAGACTTGTCTGGGAGGATAAGCAGCACTGACTCGGTTCAGCGTGAGGCCACCGCGGGTCACTGTCAAGGCCAGATGTGCATTCAGTCAGTTCAAACGAAGTCAAAAATTGAAGACAAATGCTTGGCGCATCCCTCAGGGATTGATCAACAACAGGAGCTCTATCTTTCTCATCCTTTTATTGTTCCACAAGGACAATAGCCCATCGCGGTCATACAGGAGGCTATGCGCCGTCTATGAGAATGAAATCTCGAAAGAAAGGCAGTGGCCACACCCTATTTTTTTATTAATTGATTATTTATTTATTCATTCATCCATTTAGTTATTTGTATTATTATATTCAAATACTTGTATTATTATGTTTATTGATTATATGTTATATTTACTTATTTATATTTACTTTATTTATTTGTTTTTTATTGAGCGTTCCCTAGCAATCGATTCGTTTTTCATCTCCTTCTTGAACGTCGTAGAATACTGTTTGAGCGAGTCTCCTGGCAATCTGGAGGATATCCTGGCTGTGGCGCTCCAAAGGGCGTTTTTGTTGACTGCTGGAGAGTGTTGGAAGGTGGATCCCGGCTCCATGCACGTCGCGACGAGCATCACATCCACTCGGCGACGGCGCCCGTAAGGAGCCAGATTGACTTGCTCTATTTCGATTCCACTGAATATCACTCAAAACTGCTCAACGATCTGGCCGCGTCCGGTCGAAGTTGTTGGGGGTCATAATATTAAACGATGTAGCTGCATTTTCAAGAAGGAAAATCTCAACTATCCGTTCCATTTGAATTTGTAATCACTTAGTTGCCAGCTCGCTATTTAAAACGCTATCAGTGATCTGCCGCCGGACCAGAAAGCAATCGATGGGCTCTCAGATGGCGGATCGTATCTTGTAAATCCTATTCGACTTATACAGCATCTTCGGAGTCTCTATCGAAAAATGTTTCCCTGCTTCGGATAGTGAGTCCTTGGCTGTGTCTTCAGGATGTTCTTCAACCACCTTTTCGCTTAGCTGATGAACCAAAAACTCCTGTTTAGTTATGCGTTCTTGCTAGAAGGTGGTTTGTTCCTCAAAGTTATTTTATATTCAATTACCCAAGTTTGAGGAACAAATCACTCACGTTTCATCCTATCCGGGGACGCGTGCTCTACCACTACACCACCGAGGCGCATTTGCCCGACCACTCATTCTTCAACATCTCAATGTTAGCTGTCAGCCACCAACCTTTAACAGGTTTGGTCGGGTATGCGATTTAGCTTTATAGACCCAGTTGAGCTGACAGCCACTGTTATATCTAACAATTGGCTTAACTATCAGTGGCTGTCAGCTTAACGGGATTTATAAAACCGAAATCGCATATCCGACCAAACCTGTTAAAGGTTGGTGGCTGACAGCTAACATTGAGATGTTGAAGAATGAGTGGTCGGGCAAATGCGCCTCGGTGGTGTAGTGGTAGAGCATAGCGTCCCCGGATAGGATGAAACGCGGGTTCGATTCCCGCCTAAGGCCGTGTTTTTTGCTCACCACTCAATTCTCTTAATTATATAAGTAACATCATAACACTGCTAAAAAGCAGTACAAATACTGCAATTTTGAATTATTAGATAGAACAAACCACCGTCAAGCAAGAACGCACAACTAAACAGGGATTTTTGGCACATCTGCTGGACGAAAAGGTGGTCAAAGAATATCCTGAAGACACAGCCAAGGACTCACTATTCGAAGCAGGGACACATTCTTCGATAGAGAATCTTATTCGACCTGATTTCCAGGCAGGAAGCGAGAAAAAAATGAGGAGAATTGAATGAAAATCGAGAAAAGTTCAAATTCAGAAAGGACGACGACCATTCTCGAACGAAATACTAGGCTACTACAAATGTATGGCCATAACCCTTAATACCTCGCGATGCGGTAACCCTACTCGATAAGCGGTAGCCGAAAAGAGGGCTAAAGGCTCGGACCACAGAACCCTCGAAGGGCGATTGAAAGGTGCGAATTTCGAATTAATGACGGCAAATTGATGCCGCGTCTGCGGTTGACGCGATATTGCAGAATATTTCCGTTGTAAAAAAACAAGTCAACCGCACCGATCGTTGTGCTCAAAAATAGGTATAGATGGCACCTGCTATGCTGAAGGGTTAGTTATATACATATGTATTGATCGATTGGCTGACGAGCTGTAATGGAGGCCGAGGAGTACTTCTCGACTTATGACGCTCTGCACAAGGTCAGTCACTCTTACGAGTTCTATTCCTTTATTATATTTTATGGCCCTCGTGGAGAGTTACGGTCCCATCTGTTCTTAAAGGCTACGGCTTGGGCTTAGGCTTAGGCTTACGCTTGGGCTGAGGCCTGGGCTTGGGCTTAGCCTTGCGCTTGGGCATAGGCTTAGGCTCAGGCATCGACTTGGGCTTCAGATTAGGCCTGGGGTTAGGCTTAGGCTTAGGCTTAGGTTTAGCCTTGGGCTTAGGTCTAGGGCTAGGTTTAGGCTTAGGGTCAGGCCTTGGTATAGCCCTAAGTCGTTTTGAAAGGCTTATGGAGCCGCAATCCTTTACTAGCGTGAGTTTTATATTCCGTCTCTTCTTGTTTTACACTTTTATTTCTTAGCGTTGGGTCTATTAGGTAGAGTTACGAGGATCACCTGTGCGCTCTGTGATGGCGTTGATCATCGAGCGCCTCCGGTGAGTTCCCGTAACTCTTCCATTTTCTATGCCTGATAATCATTTTTTGAGCCACGCATGTCAGTGGTCTGTCAAGGAGGGCTGACTTATAGAGCCCGATACACGTGTTTCGATCTTGCGATCTCGTCAGTCGGGCATTTGCCCTTTCTCGTCTCTTGCCAATCCTGTGTGGGTGCTCCAGCCCCCGCACTAAGAGTTAGCGACGACGAACGTTTCCATTTTCTCCCTATCGGGGTGCAAAAGAGCTTGGTCCTACTCGTTCTAGTAATTCGTTGAGCACCTAATGTAATTAGGTGCTTTTCGCTTATGGGGGTACGGAGGAAAAACCGACCTCATTCGCTGGACAGGAGCTTTTCATAGGAGTGTTGGTGACCATTCGAAAGCTTAGATTTCCGGTTACAACCCCACGTCACCGGTTTCCCAACGAGCCTTTTTTGATGTTGTTAGAGAAGGAAATTCCATGTGTTGCAGACGCGCATACTTCTCGCCAGACAGAGCTCTTTCTCTGGGCTATAAGTTGAAGCTAGTTTTATCGTGGATTTTATAGCGTTATGAAAGGGTTTGTTGATAAACCGACAACGTGGGGCTGTAGCCAAAAACCTCAGCTTTCGAATGGTCACTAACACTCCTATGGAAAGTTTCATTTTTACTAACATTCCTGTGAAAAGTTCCACTCCAGCAAATGAGATCGATTTTTCATTCGTCCCCTGATAATCGGAAGGTGCCGTAATTATAGAAAGACTGTGGGTTATGGCACTTGCAGTACAAATTGTTTGTTTTGCGCGATAGTGTTGAGTGATATGCAAAATTTCGTGCCTCAGACGGGAGCTGAACCTGCATTGTAGCCTTTCCAGGGGACTCTAGAAACTCTTATAAATCATGTGTGCTTATCTGTTTTTTCCCCAATCCTTCCCTCTACATGAGGTTTACCGTCTCAGATGGTTCACCGCCGCATCGGGACTGAGGTGTTTTGGGTACTGGACTGTGAAGTACAGCAGAGGTTAAAACCCTCAGCAGGGCCACCCAGGGTGAAAGGGAAGCCGACGTTTCCACCCTAACTGAGAGTAGACCGTTCCAGGAATGGCCGCTGCCTTGTTAGCTACTAGTCGCAAGGTGTAATCTTCCACTGATCCACAAAGGCCGGCGAGTGTTCTAATGTGGTGGCGATCTGAGGAAACCCCCGTTAGGCCTACTCAGGGCTCCAGGGATTGAAACAATTAGTCTGTGCTGGAACTCGCACTGTCAGTGGAGACGGGCCGTCCAAGTATCCAAGTACATGAACTTTGCGCTTTTACATTAAGCATTTTTTAGCAATAATCTGAAAATAAAAGGTTATTCTTTCTTCTCCATGTGTTCTTTGTGATATCCATAATCATAAGTTACTGCACTCGTGTGTGGGGCGCGCCATGGCGAAGTGGTTAAAGGTATCTCGTGGCATACTCGTTATCAGTGGTTCGATTCCGCGCCCAAGACTCACCAAGTTTTCCGCTCCTCTGGGCTCTGTTAATTGGTAGCAAACTTGACTGCAGTGATATCAACATCGACGTGATACATTGATAGGCCACTGCGAGTCATTGCAGAGGCCAGATATACATCCAGTCATATGACGCTTGATGAAGTCAAATGCATGGCACATCCCTCAAGGATTGATGAATCCCGAGAGTTTATTTTTCAAAATTGCTTTAGTTTATCGGAAGTCGTGCACCCGTTCATTCAAATGGATACTAGGATGGCCAATCTTCACGTGTAACACGTGCCCCAGCATGATTTCTATTCGTTTCTTTTTCGATCTGTTGTCGCCCATTGTGCTGATTTCTTCGGATATGGTGATCGCCACGAGGCCAATTCCATGCTTCCTAACTCGTGGCTGTCAACGAATGCAGAGAGCTGGCGTTGGCCATGAACACGTCGACTAATCGTTTGTGTTTATCCAATGGCACGCTTACATTCTTTTGAAATCCACCTCACTTTTCTTTTCCTTCATCTATAATCTTTTCTTTTTTTGTGACCAACGCAATTGTGTTTCGTTATCGATCCGTATATTATATATATATCATATATTTGTGTATCAAATATATCATATGCCTGATAATCATTATTTGAGCCACGCATGTCAGTGGTCTGCCAATGAAGGCTGACTTATAGAGCCCGACACACGTGTTTCGATCTTGCGATCTTGTCAGTCGGACAGTTATCCTTTCCTCGTCTTTTGCTAATCTCTGTGGGTGCTCCAGTCCCCACGCTAAGAGTTAGTGACGACGTACGTTTCACACTCTATGTCCAGAGAAGCACGGAATTAGACATAGGGTGTAAAACGCTCGTCGAATGAGTTCACTGGACATAAAGTGTAAAACGTTCGTCGTCGCTGATTCTTAGTGTGGGGCTGGAGCACCCACAGAGATTAGCAAAAGACGAGAAAGGATAACTGTCCGACTGACAAGATCGCAAGATCGAAACACGTGTATCGGGCTCTATAAGTCAGCCCTCTTTGACAGACCACTGACATGCGTGGCTCAAATAGTGATTATTGGGCACATTGAAATTAGAGCAGTGGTCTTAAGAAAACACTCGAAATGAAAGATGTGATATATATCATATCTGTGGATCTCGAAGATAGGATGGTCTTCAAAGATCTAAACTACGCAAGCGGACTAGACGTTGTGAATGCTGCATGAATTCAGAAGGTTTCGCTCAAGTGCCTTGTGGATGCTGCAAGAGATTTCTGATTAGACTTAAGTGTCAGCCTACGTATCCTGCTTCATAACGGAGCTCTGGGAGGACTGCTGAATTAAATAGACGAACACATAGTTCGAGGAGTGTTGTTTGGTCGCTGGCTTCCCTGAGAGGCCGAAAGCGGGTCATACTCTCTCCTTCTTCTGTCCAGTTTCCATCATACTATTTCCCATGTTCACAGAAGGTCTGAGGTAAATGTGCAAGGACCGTTCGGTTTCATTGACTCGTCATCACATCATTGATTCTTCAGGAACTAGGTTTTCATCTCTTTTATGCGTAATCCAATGTTTGTTTCCCCCTCCGTTGAATTTGTATATTACTACTGGTTAATGTAGTTGGGGCTCCGTGGCCAAGTGGTTGTGATGCTTGTGGTGGCGCTCGTGGACCTGAGTCCTACCCCCAACACTTTCCGTTAGTCAACAACGAGCGCCCTGGAATGTCACAGCCAACTATCCTTGAGATTGCAAGGGGACACACTCAGCCAGATTCTCCAGTGTTCAGGAATGAGGCGGAAGAATGAGTTGGATGCTAGAAGTAATGGAATGCGCACAGTGCAAGGAAAAAGTGCTGTGAAGACGGACCAATAAAGCGTAAAAAATTTAATGTAGAGAAATAACTATGTAGTGCTCGTAGCTGGTCTATTTCCAGGGCAACTTCCCAAAATTTCAATTTTCCTCATTTCTTCAGGACGATTCAACAGTACGTCGGCTCGAAATACGATTGCGAAATGTTTCCAGCATTGGCAAGGTTGTGTGGTCGTCATTTGATTTCATGTGCGGACCTGAACTGAAATTTGTATGGGAGGTAATAATTTCGAACACCGTTCCTAGGCATTCATTACTTTAATCAAGGCATTTCACGAGCTTTTCTATCTGTGGGCCTCTTACAGGTGACACCATCCAATTCAGTGTCTCCTTTGAACTTGAGCAGTGGGGAGGGATCAGCAAATGACGAGGAGAGCCTAGTTTCTTCATTATCAACACAGTCTGCTCAATACGAAGATATCGATGATCCTTTACAGGTTTGTATTGACGCGTGCTATCTACTTGTTAATTTACGGCCACTCTAGGAAGCAAGTCTTCTTCATTTTGGTAGATGACAAAAATTCGTTGTTTGTCTACTTTTTAAGCGATTGTATGATGTTATATAAGCACATGTGGCGAAGTGGTTAGAGGTGCTCTGCGTCGCACACGAGGTCGATGCTTTGATCTCATGCTCATGGCTCACCAAGCCATCCATACTCCTCCGGGGTCAGTGAAATGGTACCAAACTGGGCCGGACTTGTCTGGGAGTATAGGCAACACTGATTCGATGCAGCGGGAGGCCACCGCGTGTCATTGTAAAGGCTAGATATGCATTCAATCACCTCAAACGAAGTTAGAAATTGAAGACGGATGCAGGCACATCCCTCAGGATTGATCAACGCCAAGAGCTAATCTTTATCTTTTATGATGTTATAACAATTTGTTCAATAATGTCGGGTGATGTGCAAAGCTTTGAACCTCGGACGGGAGTAGAACCCGTGTCACACCTTTTTGGGGCGGTTACTAACTACTGCACTACGCGGACTCTTGTTCTGCTATTACTCTTTCTGCGAGGCGGAGTATCGCTTACGTCAGCAACTATTCGTCGCCTCTGGAAAGGGTGTGACGCGGGTTCAACTCTCGCTCAAGGTTCATATTTCTTTTGTGTACTTGTGCTTTGGTTTCTTACTTTAGCTTCTGTTTTGTAGACAAATTTAACAAGCACTGGAGAACTATACGATAGTATGCTCATGGATGACTGTCTATTTCGAGACTATTCTCTGTTGAGTCGGGACGACGGTAACACTTCTGAAGAACTACGATATCTTGATGAATTAATGCAAGACAGTCATATTAGTGCCTCTGATTCAAATTCTACTGTGACGAATTCTATGGTACAGGCAGGTTATAACTCTGTTTTCATCTGTTTCTTTTTTCCTCACCCTTCATTTCCAGTGTTCAGGAAGATGTCCTTGCTACAAAGTCTGTATCATCTACTCTGACCTTATCACTGGTGCATGACGAAGAGCACTTAGTCCAAGCCGATGAAGTGGGCAAAAGTTTCTTCCATTTTCTGCTCCATCACTCATATACTCGAGAGTGATCGTTACGATATGTTAAGGTTGCCGATTCTACGACTGTTGTTGATCCAGTGATTGGAACACCCACTGAATTGTTGAACAACTCCATGCCGCCATCGAGTGATTCAAGTCTACAGGAACATGAAGATAACCTTGAAATGGGGTTAGTCACGTGCAGATCATCCATTTGTGAACATGTGTATAACATAACTATGGAGATTCATGGTGTGCGATTCAAGGGAGGGGCAAATTGATGAGGGAAATTTTTGTGATCCATCTATCTTCCGCCGTATTCTGCCGCACAAAACTTTAACCCCTAAGGAACGACGTGTACCAGTTGAGGTACATGTATGTTATAAGGCCCTTCTCGCTGAACAGAACTTTTTTATAGACACTTGGTAGTCATTCGAAAGCGTTTAGTAATATTTTGGTTTTAGAAAAAGCGTTCTATTACGTTGTAGTAGCGAGAATAAAATTGTTTTACACTCATTTGCCTTATTCGATCGGCTGGAGTTGTATATACTTTTCCCAAAATCTTACTAGTCATTCGATAGCCCAAATCTCTAGCATTTAGATGTTATAGTTGGTTTTAGAAAGGTTATCATAGAAGGCTGTTAGAGCGAAGAGAAGATTATTTATTGCACTCAAAGTTTTCATCGTGTAGAAAAGTTATACATACACTAAAAGCATATGACCATGGCAGAGAAAATCACGGAGTATCAGAGTAGCACAAAAAACCTAAGGTTTTACTTCCCAATGGAAATACCCTAATTGAATAACGAAAATCGTGCGCTTCTTGCAGGTTGCGCTGTGCGATCGATCAGCTGTCCGTCCTCAAACGGTTAATACACTTTTCACGTTCACTCGATGGCTTGTCCAAAGCAGATATTTTGTCTGGCTTGACCCATGAGATGCCGTTTTACACACGCTTTACTACAAGAAAGCATATAGTCGATGGTTTGATCCCGTGCATATGGCTCAGCAAGCTTTTTGAGGGGTTGACGAATTGGTGCCTGACTTGTGTGTGAAGGCGACAGTGCTGACTAGATACATTGGTAAACCACCACGGGTCATTATAAAACCAGATATGCATCCAATAACCTCTAGCAATCCTTGATGAAATCATATACATGGCGCATAGTTCATAGTTCAGGGTTTAATCAGCGCCGAGAACTTATCCTTCTTAATATAAATGTATATACGTGTATACACGTATATGTACAGACGCATATACGTATCTTTTCATGTCTATGTACATATGATTTATGCGTATATGTATACGTAGCGCTTTCTCTTATTCATTAACTCAAGCACTAGTGAGTACTCGAACGCGATAGTAGTGCGGAATTATGCACTATGCTTTGCTTAAAATTACTTAGCCATTTTGAGTGGTTCGTCTGAGAGTTTCTTTCACCTTGCGGGTCCTAGAACTTCTAGCATTCAGCTTTCTTTTTCGTCTTCTTCTTGAACGTCGCAGTGTACTGGGTGAGCACGTGTCCTGGCAACCTCAAGGATAGCCTGGATGTGGCGTACCATAGGGCGTTTGTTGTTAAGTGCTACAGTAGTGCTTGGGACGTGGGATCAGCCCCTTGCAGCGGCGAGCGTCACAGCCACTCGGCCACGCCCCCTCCCCTATTATATTAAAGAGCTGAACTCGAAGTGATTGAAATTCAAGTTTGTTATTATAGTAGTGGTGCAACAGCAGTACACCTGGAATACCACGGTTGGTGATATGAATGCAAGCACTTCTCCGTCCACGAAGATCTTGGAGGATGAAAGGATGACTGAGCGAGATGGTGAAACAGATGAGAAAGAATGCGAGAAATCAACAAATGGTAATTCCGATTTCCTCGTTTATGACGGTCTTTAACTTTGTTATATTCTTTAGTGCTGACGACTTCTTGTGTTGACTCTGGTGTCGGTGGTACAATTTCTACGCATAGCGAATTGAGCGGTTTTTGCCTATCGCCATTAGCAGAATTGTTGCCTGAAGCTCCGAAGACGCCTTCTAGTCCGTTCAAGGACTCAAAGTGACTTTTGTGATTGGTTATTTGTTCAGCAGTCATCCCATGGTCTCGCACATAAATGAGCTTATTCAGATTAACTTCCAACCAATGTCGCGGCTCTACTAATGATGACGATATCTCGGTTCTTGACTTATCGATAAATGTTCCTGAGCATCCTACCAGTGATGAGATATTTGTATCAAAGTTCGTCTTGGCCGAGCAAGTCTTCAGGTTAGGCTTTTCTTCTCTCTCTCTTGTCGTTTTCATATCTCATTACATTGAACATTGCAGTACACAACTGCCGTCCAATCCACTTATGCATAAAATGACAGTGGTCCCTTCTCGGAGTCTACTGGTGGGATCATTTATATTCTCAATTTCACAGCTGAATGGAAGCAAGACCCTGTATGCAATTTCTTTCCTGATGAACGATTGCAAGTAAGTTTCTTCGTGAACTTATTCTTTGTTGATAGGTTATGACCAACAATGTCGTATTTATTCTATTTTAAGTTTATCTGTTGGTATATTTGAATGGCCAGAACGTTAGGCGGGTTAAAACTTGAAAAACATTAGACTTGGATAGTTTTTAACTTATCGCTTTCACCGTATTCCCTTTAGGGTTCCGTTAGTGCCGTTAAGGTGTTAGCGTTCATCACAGCCACAGTGTCAGTTCTACCCTTTACGGGTTTCTTTGCGGTTAGTGATGTGGTACCAGGCTTGTCTAGCTCGATTCATCCCCTCAAACTCTGGTGAGAACGCTTTAGCACGATTAGCTCAGCTTTAGAGGGAATCGATTCGACGAACATTCAACTACATACATGAGGAGTAGAACAAATCTAAAGCTGCATTCGAATTCGCATTTGAGAAGTCGAAGACCTTTGTTGATGAGTCATGGGAGGAGTCAACACTACTTGAGAATGCCTGATAATCACTATTTAAGCCACACATGTTAGTGGTCTATCAAAGAGGGCTGACTTATAGAGCCCGATACACGTGTTTCGATCTTGCGATCTCGTCAGAAAACACTCGAAACGAAAGATATGATATATTGAATATACTAGCCAAGAGCAATCGAGTGTACAACACTCTGTATTCGGTGAGAATTTCACTGGTTATGGAGTGTAAACGTTCGTCGTCGCTAACTCTTAGTATGGGGACTGGAGCACCCACAGAGATCAGCAAAAGACGAGAAAGGGTAACTGCCCGACTGACGAGATCGCAAGATCGAAACACGTGTATCGGGCTCTATAAGTCAGCCCTCTTTGATAGACCACTGACATGCGTGGCTCAAATAATGATTATCAGGCACATTGAAATATGAGCAGTGGTCTTAAGAAAACACTCGAAACAAAGATACTACTTGAGAAGTATTGAATTCGGCATAGGAGATATGAGGATGGATCATATATGAAATAAATAAAAGAAGAACGTAGGAATCTACTTTTGAAGGACTGTTACAATGGAAATGTGATCAGTTCATTACATCGATGGTAAAGCTCTTGTGGAAGCATTAAATTTAAAATGGAGAAATATTAATAGGATGGAAAAGCTGTATTTTCAATGATGCAGTCATAATAGTGAATGTGCGGGATACCCCTAAATTTCTGCGGATACCGCACAAAGTCTGTTTACATCCTTCGTTAAGTTTCTGTAATTCTCGAGCGTCGGCATATTTTTTTCGGCTCAAATGTTTTAGTGATTACTGTGATCTTCCGAACGGTACTGTAGTGGTCTTACTTTAGAGAGGGTCCTAGTCAATGTAAAGAATTACTCAGGTGGAACCACAAGATGCTGAGATGTGAGAAAAATTTCGAATATTTAGTGGGCTTCGAATCCGCGATTACGCTAACCGTGGCTTATTTGTTATCCACTGTACCATGGAGAACCTAGCTTTGTCTTTCTCTCAGTCATTTTCCAACCTAACAAGTACTATCAGCAGTAAGACGTCATCCGGAGGATCCGTGCAACACGAATCGGCGTTGAATCTTGCTCCCCGAAAAGGGTAATCAGGAGTTTGAAAGCCATCTAGGTTCTGAGTTTTCCTCGTGTGTTGGATTTCTGGGCTGTATTCTGCATTGTGTTCTGCCTTGAAAAAGAAGAAGAAGCACTGAATGAAAGTTTGTACTCACAACTAGTCTAAAGTTCAAAGTTCTTGGAGTTTCAACTTTGTGAAGAAAGATAGTCTCATTTTCCCACATACTATTGATCACTTTGAACTGAATGAAAATCAGGACAGTGCGCAGGGAAGTAGCCAAAGAAAAATGTCAGGATGTCAATTTTGTTCAAATCTATGTCATTTTGAAGAGGTGAATCGATTTCTTAGTAAATCTGCGCGTTTTTTATGCTCTATATCACATTAGATATTTTATGTATATCACGATTTTAAGCGCTGTGGCGCAGTGTTAGAGTGCCTGCTCGCATCGAGTCATGTTTGATCGCGCTCATGTCCCAAGCCACCTCCCTGCGGGTCTAAATTGGACTAACAGTCTCAGACTTGTGGAGATAAGCAAGCACTGACTGGTTCCGGAGGCTCCGCGAGCCTTGTAAAGGCCAGATATACATTCAATCACCTCAAATGAAGTTAAAAATTGAAGTCGAATGCATGGCGCATCTCTCAGGGATTGATCAACGCCGAGAGCTTTATCCTTTTATACACGGATTTCAAATGGTATGCAAAACTAACCACAGGTGGGAGTTGAACTCGTCAATCATCGTTACCAGATGCGTGTGCTAAACAGTGCATTACCAAGGACCCTTGCTCAGGTGCCACTCTTTCTGCGACACATTACCTTAACAGTGGGCTAACACCTTTTTATCCTTACAAGGTGAACATGTGATTAGCAGACCAAACTTTTGACGGTAGGTTACTGGCCGTTTCGATACCTTATATCAGAAGAAATAGTGATAGCAGAGCAAGAGATGCGGTAGTATAGTGGTTGGTATGTGCCCCCGTAAGGGTAGAACGCGGGTCCAGCTTCCTTCTGAAGTTCAGAGTATGCATATCGTTCAGCAATCTTCGACTTTCTAGTCATCTAAACATAAGCGACGCTCGTTATACGATTTTTGGAGCTCAGAAGTGATGATTTTTTCTAGTTTATATCGCATAGAGAATAGTTTTAGACGTTGATTTTAAGGTTGGAATGGTATATGGAGAGGCAGGCTTTCATTGAATCAGTCGTGCTAGACATCGTACCTAAACTGAAGGCGTCAATAATGACCGTGAGTACTTCTCCTCATTCACTTATCAAAATCGACATTTCATAGTGAAACTTTCTTCAAGGAGCCATGGGAAGATGTTGTCGTACGAGCGAATTTGGCGCTAACACGTTTGGTGAATCTAATTTCAATCTTAGACCGTTATCCATTAATATCGGAGCTATGCCCTCTTTTAGTAGGTGGACTGTTACTAGATATTCTTTCTCTTGAGAGTTGATGTATTTGCTTACTATTATCTTTTTTTGTTGTTCTACCTTTGGATTTCATCCGCTTCATTGCTGACCGTTAGAAAAATCAGCTCAATTAGGACATCAATAATGACTTAAAATTGGCCTAATTACAACAGTAATGATCATCATAATCTTCAAGAATGTGTATCCAGATGGTAGAAAAGCTAAACGAATTGTGACGTCAAGTCAGTATCATTTATATACATTTAGTTTCTAGATAAAAAATACGCTGCTGTTAGGGAGGTGTCAAGACGATAAGATTCTCTCTAAAGCTATTTCTGGAGTGTTGCAAAGTCAGGGTCAGTGTGTTATTATAGGATCGGATGCACAATATGTCTCCCGGGTGAGTCTTATATGCTGCTTTTGCACTATCAAATTTGACACATATGGTGCATTGGCCAGAAGTGCCTTCAGAAGTATATGCAGGTTCTCGGTTCGATCCCACTTTCAAGGCTTATCAAGCCGTCATTTTTTGGGTTCGACTAACGGAAATCACACCTGTTTCGGAGGATTATATTACTGATTTAACATGTCGTTGGCGACACACCGCAGGTCTTGGGATAGCCCATACATTTTTCGACAGAGCTATACAGAGAGTTACGGTGCCCTGTCGATGTATCATATCAGTAATCTTATCTTCCCGGACAAGTTTATTCCCGTTCATCGAAGCCGAAGGAACATATACTCATTCAGCTACTCAAGCTGATTGATGTTGAATGCATGAGGACTGCCCTCACTAAATCAATTCACGTTTTTTTTACTTTTTTCTCCTTAGTAGATAGAGATAGTTAACTAGAAGCCAGAGAGACCTTTTATATGTTCCAGTTGTTACATACACTTGCTGCATTCCTGCCTCGGGAGCTACGCTGGTGTTGTCCGCGTATGTATCGGCACAAATTCAGCCCTTATGTTCGACTGCAAGCGGTGCAACGGGTGAGAACGTACGGTTTCTAGTTCTCTATTGTTTTATTGATTTCATGTTGAACCTGTTGCTCAAGCGACATCAAAGAAGCTCATTTTTTGAAATGTGCCCGCGGGGTCTTGATTTTTGTTGGGGAATGCGTGGTAATTTTCGCCGGCTCCCCATATTTCACAGTTGGTTAGTAAGTAGTGGATGGAAGTTTCAATACTATGCTTGGATTGTGAAAAGGCCTTCATAGTACGCTATACTATACGGAAATAAGGTATTAGGTCGTTCTGTATGTTTAGGCCCTAGAGAAATAAACACCACATTTTTGAATAGGAATATCTAAAATTGCATGACATCGAATATCGTTTAATTGCACATTTTCTTGCGAACAATCTGGTATACAACTTGCCCATTCTCGCTCAGAGATGGAGATGTCTCAGAAACAAGTTCGCTCGCTACTCATGCAAGAATGGTGCGTACGGGGGGGGGGGGGTGGGATGGAGAATGCTAGTGAAATGGCGCACAAGATAACGCTTGATACGATTGAAATCTTGCACAGCACTGACGCGACCGTATCGCGAGCTACACTAGCAGTGCGATATTTGTGATGTAATTTGGAAGTAATCGTAAGTAAATGACTGAACTGTCGTAAGGATTTGATTGAGTACGATTGGTGAGACCTTAATAAGACTGTCGATAAGTGAAAAACAACGCTAATGCTTCTCAATAAACAGAACAAAAATGATGTCTTTAGTGAATCCTTTTCAGAAGTGTTTGTGCATCTAATTGTATGCTGCCAGTAGGGTATTGTGGAACTACTAATCATAGCTTTTGTAATATTCATCAAATATCTGAAACAATAGGGGCGCCGTGGCCTAGTGGTTGTGATGCTCTCGTGGAATCCGTGAAGCCGAGCTCCACCCCCAGCTCTCTCCGGTAGGCAGAAACAACTTCCTATGGAACGCCACAGCATGACTATCCTCGAGATTGCAAGGAGACGTGCTCAACCAGTATTCTAACGCCGTTGAACAAAAAGACGAAGACGATTGACTGTTAGAATACTAGGATCCGCACAGTGAAAAAAAGCATTGTGATGACGGATCTGCACAGTATGTAGTATTAATGAATAATTTTAAGTCAGGTTGATGACCCTACAAAGCAAAA
>JAHQIW010005725.1:0-21011 GCA_019055375.1 Parelaphostrongylus tenuis
TTGACAGGATAAATTTTCAAGCCTGTCTCCTACGCCGGACAAGAAGTTATCATAAAGAGTGATAGTAACCATTCGAAAGCTTAAATCTTATGCTAGCTCTGTACATGGCCAATGTTATGCAAAGCCCTTTTATGTCGTTGACAAGTCAAAATAAAGTCATGCTTTGAATCGACTGTGCAATTCAACTGTTACGCCTCTGAAAGCACAAAAGGCAATGGACATTTACAGAAACTCTCCTAGTATAGGGGTCAAGGTTTAATTCGGTGTTTCTTAAATTTCTAATCAAACACAGCTCACTTAGGCTCCATCGATCGATGCCCACACCGACCCGCCCCCTGCGCCCCACCCTACCGCTCGTGAACTGGCCGAAAAACAATAACTAGCGCATGTGAACGGTCTTTTCAGGATATAGGCATAGCGCTGCAAACGATAAATTTTGCCCTATTCAGTGATTACTAAATAATCTAAGGAAAGAGCTTTGTAGTGCGAGAAAAATGCGAGTATGGAACACAATCTTATATTGAATTTCTCACGTTTAGTCTTGAAAAAGCGGTCACGTTTAGCGTTAGGTTAAGATCTAACTTTTAAATGGTTACTAGCACTCTTTATGAATTCTTCTTGCCTAAGGTAAGAGATGGGCTCGAAATTGTGTGTTACCAAAAAAAAAACCTCAATAAATACTCATTTACCCACTAAGTCGCCTCAGATATAAATGTCTCATGTACAATCGGCGGTCACTGAGCCGCACCTTGATCGGACACCACGAAAAGTTTCCAACCATGCATATGTATTCCAAAACACACCAAGTGTAATATTACAGAGTTGAATTTACACAATTACAGTTTACCACCAATTTTGTCCACGTGATATAGGCGGAAATGCATTGAACGTTTGCTTATTGATTATTGAAAAAGATTAATAAGCGAATATGTGAGGTGATCGACAGCAGACAGAGGGTTAATGAACAGTTTGTTTCTAACAAATAGCACTATTGTTCCATAACCAAACATTGCACAAGCGGTGACGTTTCTGGTATTTGAGATTTAATAAATAATGCATGTGGCCATGTAATAGTAAATGACAAAAAGCATGCATTTTCAGATAGAAAGCTGTCTCTGGAGTCACATTAGACATGATATACCATTGGACGGATCATCCACTCAAAACTTAATTAGAATTATGATGGCACGGTATTCGGAGCTATCAATGTCAACTCAAACGTGAAATAGCGCTATGAAGAACGCGGGTTAATCGCCTTACGTTCCTTAAAAAACGCTGTTAGGAGATTTAATCTGTATATTCTTTGGAGCAGTAAAATCTTTTTTCGCAATGAAATAGCTAGATTTATAGGCGTGTTCTCAAGAGTAGATTGTTTACTGCACTGTTTAGATTATATTTTGACTTTTTTCAAGAATTCTACAAGTAAATCCTTCAAATCCTATAAGCACCAACCTGCAATTTTTGGAACTTGCTTCGGTTTCTGCAATCATTCACACTTTACGAAGAGTGGATTAAAAGAATCTTTTGTATTCTAGAGAATAACTCCACCTAAACTGTTAGATGGAGCATCAATAAATCTCGTGCTGATGACGAGTGAACTTCAACTTCTTCTCAATGCGACTGTCTTTTTTTCTTTTTGACATCATTGACGATAATAGAGCTATTGCGCAAATTAAATTTTATCCCATGTGCACACGTTTTAGACTTAACAATCATAAATCTCTCAATGATATCCAAATGGCGGTACATTAAGAAATTTCTGAGACTTTGCTTGAGAGATATACATAGAAGCGTATTTCCTTTCTCAGCAGTCGGTATTTTCTTCAAACCTTTTCCGTAACCTTTCTACTCGACTATTTAAGATTGCACAAAATTGGCATAAAATCCGATGGCATATTTTTGAACATTTCAGTGGTTAGGTGCGGCAGTGAATGTGCTAGACGACGTATTGGCTTTCTTGTCAAACGCCATTAATATCACATGTCTTTTACGTCAAACGAGCAACTACATATAGGCGTATTGGCGCCGAAACATGTTATACTGCACGCCACGTGAAAAGATTGCTTGACACTGCAGTGAAAGTCGAGTGCTCGATGGTTAATACGACAAGTTCATCAACACCTTTTCATTCGGCTATTTTTAAGTCGAAATTGAGCGAATTAGGTGTTGAAACAGATATAGCGATTCCATTCTACTCGACTATTGTCGTTATTGATATTTAAGCGAAGTGGCTAATGAAAACAAAATTAGTAATATTTCTCTATTCGACTGCTTTTATTATTATAGTTTAAGCGAGTGGTGACACAAACATAGCAGTTTCATTCTATTCGACTAATTTTTAAATTAATTTTGAGCGGGGTCTCAAAAACAGTCGTAAAGTAAAGTAAAGATCTTGTTCATAATTCAGTCTTCAGAACAATCGAACAAAAAATGCATAGCTATATTTGTTTTACCAGTTATCCAGCAATCGCGTGTCACTGTTGTGTCAGATGGTCTTTTCACCCGATTGCAGTGTAAGGTGTCTCTGCCGATTCTTTTATAATCAGAGACTAAGTTCAATCGAAAGGCATATGGTACTGATGAGGTATGTGATGAAAGCCGAAAAGTACACTGGAAGTGTCATTCCAGTTCTCTGAAGGCTTAAAACAAGTTATCAGGTTTTTCATAAGGCAGCAATTCCTCTCTGATTCGACTTTCTGTGTACACAGCTTTGCGCATAAGAAAGCGTAGTTGTTTTCATCTTTGTTCATCAAACATGCCGTATACGTCGTCCGTGCTGAAAATTTTGAAGCATTGTGTACCCCTTTATCTACTAGGTCGCATTAATCAAAAAAATTTCACTTATAACTTGCTCTATAAGTATACAGCAGCCTGCGAAAAAATTCTTGATTACTGTTAACTCTGCGTGCCTCTCCCTAGTTATGTATAACTTTTTGTGCCCTTATATCAACCACCACATGTCGCCATGTTGTTGAACAATTATTAATGTATTATAGTTACAGCAATGGCACTAAAAAGAAGTCTGAGGACTCTGGAAAAAATGTCAGCTACAACACATGCAGAAAGTGACGGTCAGGAGTTCCACTGCAATCATCAATCGGACAAATGTTCCCCTGACATTTAGCCGTATTATTTATTTGCAGCTCTAATCATAGGTCTTAACTTCTCCAGCGAGTTTGATGAGATTCCATGTGCTCTAAATACTTTGTGCAAACAATTCAAAGCCGCTAGTGATAAGCTACTTCTATTTTTTTATTAAAACGTGCGCTAAGGTATGCCTTGATGGGTGCTTGGTAGCGATGAATAGTTAAGATTCTCCTATCTATTGAACTCCACACATCGAGTAATTTGTTGAGAGTTATCGTCTGCTTGTTAGCTATCAGTAGTGTGTGGCGTTACACAGTCTTTTTTGCATAGTTATTGTTGAACGTACCTGTCACACTAGTATTTCCGTTCAACACGTCCCTGTATGCTATCACCCTGTAGTCATATTTTTTCATTCATCATCACAATTAATGATTTTTGATCTTGCTCTTCGTCTCTGTATGGATCATTAAGAACTGACGCTGAAAGGTTGTGATAGCAACAACCACTTTCGATTTCTAAGAGCTAAAAATAACTCTCGATTACATATATAAATATCTAAGAATACTGAGTGGTAAGCAGAAACTCGAGCACTTGCCATGGTTGAACCCTGATTCAATTTTACCGTTGGCGCATGCCACTGCTACATCGCGAAGAGTGCTGATGCTGGCACTCTTTCTTCAGCAAGAATCGTAAAAGCTCTCAACAATCAACCGTTAACGAGTTCAGTCGGGTGAGCACATTTCGGTGTTGAACAAAGTAAAGGTGACAGCTTCCTTATAAGTATAATCTATATAATACAAGGTTTAAATCTACAGCCAAATCTAATCCGTAGTCAATTGAGTTTGATGGCGATCTGTGCTAACTCGGTGGAAACGATTGTGGGTTAACTGCCAACAGTTTCAATAGTTCACATCGAAGAAAAGTGACAGCAATGCAGTGTCTTGGCAGGTGTTACTTTAGCACTTTCCGCTGTTGAGAGTGAAGAATGAGTTGAAGTTCTATGTGAGCAGAATGTCAAGTACCACTCAAGATTCTAGATGTATTTGCAACATTATACGATCTCTTGAAAATAGTGGAATTAAAAATTCATAGGGATTAAACAATTCTCAATGTTGTGAACGCCTAATATTTGTGACTCTTGCCTATGAAAAAACCGATAAAACCTGATTTTATGTGAGACAGCTCACATTTGAGTAAGTTCACATCAGTCTCTCGGAGATGTCCACACGTTTTTTTCTTTATAAGAGACAAAATAGTCAGTGGCACTACTTGCTGTTTTTCAATAGCTTGCCATATTTAACACCAAGAATTAAGACTAATCAACAAAACGTGTACCCAGATTTTAGATTTGTCACTCCTATTCATTAGTTGTCTTAGAATCCTACTAATAACTCTGAATTAATGAAAATGTATGAGTATTGTTTTTGCTCCAATAATGATTTGGAATAAAAATTCTTTTGCGCAACCGTGAAGACCTTATTGAAAGCAGGCAGCCCTATTCTTAATAGCTGTGCACATTTTGTGTTCAAAAGTGACTACAGCGGATCATGTAGACAATAAGAGAAAAGCTTATCATTGTGCCAGCTGATTCAGATCCATGGCAGTTATATGGATTAGCAGACGGCGGTAGGTTATGAAATGAATAGTGAATTGATTGGCATTTAAAAATCATTTCCATACCGCAATTTTACGAAGTTTTCCATATTGCGTTGATATTTTGTTACATGATGATAGCATAATAAACGAAGAATACTTTTTTCTATTGATAATATAAGTCATAGAGAAGTAACTAGAGAGCTCTCTTTGAAAAACACCTGAAGTGTTTTGAGGGGGAATAAAATGAATCACAAAAGAGAATGTTATGTGCTATGCACGCCTCGACATTACCCGAAAATAGGTTTCAATAGGCAGTCTCATTTGACAAGAAGTGAACAGACCTATTGCGAATCACTGTTCAATAAAACTCTTCATAATCCTTTATTTTCGAGTTTCTCTCCGATATTCATTCGTGATTGATTTTTTTTAAATGAGAAGCCTATTAAGAAGAAGCGCTCAGAAATTCAAGGAAGGTGGTAGCGTTGAAATCTCAGAATTTCTTACACAATTTGTCCAAACAAGTTCTTGCCGACTCATAAACGACATAGTAACTTACTTGAACATTGTCCATCCTGATATACAATAGATGTTCGCAATTTGTGACTGCAGTGTTGCTGTGCAGTGTTTCTTCACTCTTTTTTTAATTTTTACAACTTTTGAAAATGAAAAGGCTTAATTTATTCTCAGCATCTATATATTGCTATTATTTAACAAAGAGCTCAAGTAAATGAGGAAAATAATATCAAAGACAAATGCATACATATGAGGCCTCTTATTGTGTTTTCCGTGCGATTAAATCAAGTGGTCGTTTTCTTTATTGACAAAACGAATTTGAAATAAAATTGTATGTTCTAATTTTCTGTGACAATATTACGCTGCTCTGTGGATATCTAGCATTCGCTGGTCGTTTAGAAGATCTATCCAAAGACGCTTGCTGATTCGAAGAGGCAAAATAGAAATCTGGTCTGTATAAAATGATAACAGTCGTGCTACATCGACATAAAGGCAAATGTATAAGTGTATTTTAAGCTTCTCAAGCCCAGCAATGGAGTCGCTGAGACAAGGAGCGGTTTTGTTACAGGTGTGAAGCTAAATATGTCATAAAGCGATCTAATGTTCTACTTGTGAAGGGTCTGAATAATTCGGAGTTAAATTTTTTTTCAAAATCTTCGTCATAATTTGTTGTTGATAAGTTAACAGTAGATGTTAAACGTTCAATGTTCCTGAAACGGGGATATGAAATCGTCTTCATCAGAGATCATAGCGAAGGCTGAATGTAATGAAGGCCTGAAGGTTGGTAGTAATCCAGTATTGCATCATTTTTGTGTTTACGATCTTCTAGACCCTTTGCTACCAAAGACCAAATAAAATTTAGTCAAGACGGGGATCATATGCTACAAACAATCAAACCAATGGCAGTATGTATCGCTAATCATCGAGTTGCAGTCTCGAAATACGTATAAATACATTTTTAACTTGCACTTTCATTCTATTTTTGCTACCATTACTCTTGTTTTTACGAACACACTACAAATCAAACGAAATTCTTCGTTGTGCTCATTCGTGGCATCCTGTCAGTGAAAATCATTTTAGTGAGTAGCCATAGTTTTCTAAGCGGAAATTATAATATACCCCAATAATGTAGAGTTTTGTGCAAAAACATTCGCGTCAGCCGGGATTCGAACCCAGATCTCACTCGTTTAGGGGAGCGTGTGCTAAATCGTTGCATCATCGACGCTCGTTTTGCACAGCACTCTTTTTTCGCTACAACGCGTTATCTGTCAAAAACCAACCGTCGACGGTCTGGCGAGGCAGCCGCTATCGGCATTGAACCCGCTTGTGTTGACAGATACTGGGTATCGATAATCAATCGAAATTCATCTATTTGACCGCCTCTTGCGGTGATATGGTTTTATATAAACGCAATATTGTGGATAAATTCCGATTGTTTATTGATACATAATATCTTTCAACACAAGTGGGTACAATGTCGATAATGACTGCCCTCCACACCGTAGACGGTTGGCTGTTGACTGGTAAATGTATTCTAGCGTAGGAAGGAGTGGAGCGCAAAACAAGCGTCGGTAGTGCAACGGTTTAGCCACATGCTACCGAAAAGAGTAAGATCTGGGTTCGAATCCCGGCTGTCGCAAACGTTTTTAGGATTTGTTAGCAAAAATTGTCCGAGCAAGTTCTTGTCGACCCGATAAACAACATGATAACTTGCTTGGATATTGTCTATGCAAAAATTTTTTTCCTTCTTACGGTTCTTGAAGACGACAAGTCCTAATTCGTTTCCAGCATCTACATATTTCAAAAAAGAATGTTTTAAACCTGAACGTGATTGGTACGCCAGGGCCATACACCGGTGTTTCGGAGGTTTGGCCTCCTCGTCAGTGACCAACGCCCCACATTTAGCCCTGCACTGTAGCAAGGAGGGAGGCGTATGTGGTGATGGCATAGTGTACAATGACATTGGTGCATCACCACTATTCAGTCGATGGATTTCGGCTGGTAGACCAAAATTAATCCATAAGATCGACTGTTCTTAAAACCTTTTGAAAAACATTTCAAGAACAGCGATCTTATGGATTAATTTTCATCTACATGTTGTCATTAGTTAAGAAAGAGTTGAAATAAATGCGGAAAATAATACTAAATGAAGGTGCATAGACATTAAACTTTTTATTGTGTCTTCCTTGCGACCAAATCGAGTGGTCCCCTTCTTTACTTTATTTGTTCATTTATGTGCGATTATGAAATATAGTTGTACATTCCGCTTTCTTCTGACAATATTATGCTGCTCTGTGGATCCCCTGCGTTCATTGGTCGTTAGGAAGACTTACCACAAATCAGACGCTTGTTGATTCGGTGCCTAGTTACTACTCATTCTTAGAAAATCTCTTTTGATTAAGAAAAGCCTCGAAGATACTATGTGATATTCATTACGATATTTTCGTCGAAATACAATGACTTAGGTTCTGTGTAGTCAACTAAATAGATTACTTTGATTCTTGACGAAGTTCTGGAGGCGAGTGAAGTGCTCCTCTATGTTCTGGATTAAACAAAACTTCTTTTGAGGTCACTCGGAAGACCATCTGATGTTCTCGTTACCTTCTTGACTACATGTGGCAACTCTTTTACTTAATTTTTCCAGGATACCTTAACGCTTCAGATTCGTGTTCGTCATGATTTGATGTCGGTGCGTAAAAGTCACCGACATCATATCATCCACCGTTGATCCCCATCGCTTTACGTGGACATCCGATTCTAATTGTCAGTTTAGAGATTAAATTCATTTTCTTGATGAATATCATCATGTTTTTTGTTGCCGCATGCTCCAAAGGACAGTTTTTATTCGAATCATCGTCTGCGTTAAATGTTCAGTGTCTCCTCCGCTTAAGAATCCCGACGATGTGCTCGGTACTCTATCCGTTTAGCTTGCATCACCAGCTCTTTAACATCGCATTAGAACGCAAGTGAACATGCATCACATGTACAGATTTTCATAGTAGTTTTCATAGGATTAGATGAGCCAAAGCCTTTCTAGGATTCAGCAGACTCTATGACATTCCGATAACTCGTTCGAAGTAAGGTGATGAGTGGATAATTATTTTAGGGCATTTAGTTTTGATGCCTACGCATGAACCTGTTGAAGTTGTGTTCTAAGAGGTCTGGCATGTAATCTTTATCCATATCAAAGAGTGCTTGCTGAACATCGCTCAGTGAAAATATATCCTCACATCCTTTCATTGTCAGGTAATAAATTCGAGCACTCTTGTGAACGATGAAGAGACGGAAACTAATCGAGCACAAAAGTGCTGGGATTTTCACAACATGCTATATAAAGTCAATAAAAAACGATTTCTTCTTGTAAACGACCATAGTTTGTGGCGTACCACACTTTTCGTATTCTTTGCGCAACATCAGTGTCATTACTTCATTGAAAATTTTCATGAAGATTTGTTGATGTTTGAAGCAAGATGGAAGAGTAACTTTTTTTTCCTAACTTATTTATCTGCCTTCGATGTTCTTACAGATTGCCCCAGTAGAATAATAATCTCGCGCCATATGATTCAAAGTCGACAGACAAATTCGTTCAGATGATGTTCTCCTAATGGCTTTTGGTAGCTTTTTTCTCTATGCTGTGGTAGGCATCGCGTCTGCGTTCAATGAGCTATTGAGTTAGCAGTTCGATAGAAACGCTATGCATCAGAATGAGAAGCATCGAAATAAACTAAGCTTTATATGATTTATGCCACCGACAGTGGGTCAGCAGTGTCCTAATTTTCAAGATATAGAGGACACGAATAGTCATCAGCTCCAGGGACGCTACAGATTGCACCCACATCTTGAAAGTATGTAGCACATACAAGATATATATCAGTAAATGCACAGCTTCTTGAGGCGTAAATAAGCATATAAGTTAAAAAAAGTTACAGAATAGCATCGTTCTACCCTCAGTGATGTGAGAAAGAAGACTTCTCAAGGGAGCTTTTGCTTTTGATTTCAATCTCGCTGAGAGCACAATCATATCTAAACCACTACCTCAGCCTAAATCGGTTTGATACCGATTCTTATACCTGATTCCAAACCCACTGACGGATCAATGGTGATGGAAGGCGATACAGTTGAAGCATAACTGAGAGAAACGGGAAACAATGGTCATTACACATTTATCAGTTCCCACGTTATTCTCGAATCTTAGCAAACCTATGGTTATATTCCGTATCGTATCCTGTCGCTAAGGACAAACGCCAAATTGCTAGAAAATAATCACGAACACCCCAGTCTGAAAGGGATTAGGACGGCATAAGCCTTATGAACGTTCATGTTTGAGCGCAATCAGATATGCCGAGAATTCACTGAACCTATTTTAAATGTGTGATTTTCGAGTGAGTACGACTTCGGTGAAATAAGCGGAATCAGATTCTTTGTGCAATTAGTTTGAGTAATCTCTTAGCTCCTTCAAAATACCGATGTGCTATTCATTTCCATTTCATCCCTGCTTTATTACTTATGCGAAGAGCACATGTAATGAAATCATTTTGCAATCACACATCGTTTTTGCAAATCAAAAAATCGGTCTTCCTTGTTACTCATGGGCAATCAGGTGTTCCGTACGAGAAATACATGGGATCTGGTCGATCCTCGGGACAGTTATCACCGGTCGGTTGTACTGAAACGACATATATATGTCTGTACAAATATATATTATATATATATATATATTTCAATAAATTGACGTTAATATGACGTTATCAGTGGTATTATTATCGATTCGGCTATCAAATTATCAATGCATTCTTAACTATATTATATTATTATAACAATGTTAAACATAATATCACATTAGTAATAATTGTCATATCAATAATATATTCAAAATTATGCATGAGAATATTATACTGTAACGAATTAACACAATCATACTACATTATTTTGTAAAAAATATAATATTATTGTGATAACAATATAATACATCCAAATATATGATGAAATTTGTATTTAATGATAACATTTGAGGGATGCCGTGGCCGAGTGGCTGTGATGACTGTCGCGGCGCGCATGGCGCCCATCTATGCGCACCGCTGTCATCAACGTACGCCCTATGCAACGCCATAACCAATTTATCTTCGGGATTGCGAGGAGACGTACTCAGCCAATATTTTACAACGTAAAAGAAGAGGACGAATAAACGATTTGAATGGCTAGCTTGTGAAGACGAATCAGGTAACAATAAAAATAAAGAAGCAATCAATTCTTGGTATGAACAATAATGCTCAACAATACCATGAAAGTCAACAACAAGAATGATAATGTAATAGCAGTATTTGTAATATTGATAGTAAAGTAATGTAATGGATGAGTAAAGTGTAATAATAAATAATAAATAAATAGTATAAAGTAATCACACAAAGTTCAAGTGTAGTAATATTGATATCTTAATGACTGGATTTGTTATTATATGCGTTATTTCGAACACAGAATAGAAAGCGAGTTGGAAAAGAGTCTGCATAACTGACCACATAATAATGTAGCGTTGTAATCGTCACAACAACATACTGGTCTTCTCCCTGGGATTACGTAAGGAGGACCTGAAATATCAGCGATTGTTAATCTTTCGTATTCGTGTGTTGACCGAGATCACTCTTTAATGCAAGAAGCAAGAGGTGTAATCATTCGTGAGGAGCGAAAATTTGAACTAACGACGCGCATCTGTAGCCGTGCCGATGAATGCGAGGAAGCAGATAAGCAGGAGAAAGTGCATTCTGAAAAACAAACTTGAATGTTGTTCGTATCGTGACCGCCACCGATGTCTTCTCTTGCATTAGGTACACGCTGCAAATCGCTGTCGACAGAGAAATGTACTGAAGAAGTAAAAACACTGTTTTTTTCTCAAAACTAGCTCTACTCGAAATTCGGTGCGAATCTTTGCAAAAGGCTAGTATTAAATGTGGCAAAAGCACATTTTCCCGCGTTCTTATTTTAGGAACAAAAAAATTTTGATCCATCGATTCAACTAAACAGAGGTAATAGAAATATAATGCTTCATTCTAGAATTTCTTTTGTAAGAATGCAGCAATTTTATATCTCTTGGACAGAGTAAAAATATTAACTTCGCGCCGACGCTGGCAACTCATAGATTTTTCGTAGATTGGAATTTATATCCATTTAAGTCTCCATATTTTTGAGAAGTCTGCCGACTGGAATGCATTGTCAAACAGCACGGTAACTAAGAGGAGTGGCATAATCAAACCCTTTGAGGACGGCCGTTGATTAAAAAGCAGCGGCGCGTTCAATTTTCGTGCGGCAGCCGGCTCGATCGACCTGCAGATGGAGTAGGTAATCTTCACACTGTTCAGTTCCGTAATAAAGATCGGAGTTTCATGCCATCTGGCAGATGTGCGATTAGTAAATGTTCATGGTACTGATGTATATCAAACGGCCACCAAAATTAAGTACATCAATAGATAGAACGTTGTATCAAAGGATTATAATTACCTCACTCATTGAATACTTTGGACATGAAGTAAATCGTTTATAGGCAAAAAAGTCGGTAAAAAGAGAAGTGTGAACTATGCGATTGAACGAAAGGTGTATTGTTGCTTGTTTTTCACTCTGAGCTGCTCGTCCACTATGAAACGCCTTTACGATTGCACAGATTGTTTTGCATGAGATTATTTATAGCCCAGATTTCGCATTTGTTTCACACCGGACGCCAGCTTTCAATTTTATCGCGCATATAATTCATGGAAAACACAAAAAGCATAAGAACGTGCAGAGAAAATCTTGTAGGATCAGAGTCATGTGTTTCATCTGGAGTCCTTTATAGACGAATAAATGAAGCAAAATTGAATAAAAATTGTATTTTACAGCGCTGCGCCAATTCCACTAATCAGTCGCCGTATGGATATCAAATGAGCCCCCACCCCCCCCCCCCTCTCGCCTCCTTCTCTCCGCCCCCTCCACAGCAGCATGCACACTAACCGAGAATCAAGTGTGCCGTGTATGTGGCTCTCGATATTGTTCTCCCTGCTACGTCGCAGTAAAATGGCTTTTCCAGAAATTCAGTAGGGCTTTGGAGTCATCGAAACCTACGCTGTCGAATGCTTACTTTTATCTTCAGGATACAGTTTTCTGCTGTGAGAAATATGCGTTAGTGAAACACAGATGTTTACTTACTGATACAGCGTTATGAAGAAACTTTTTTAAGAAATGGCTGAGGAGCCAGAAATATATGTTTTTGAATGAATACTATAAGTGTAATAAAATGTCTTTGTCCAGTGAAAAGAACCGCGACTCTTTTGTTTCCGGATAACGGGAGAGAACCAGATTTAGAACTACTATTGCAGGGGGATTACTGTATGATTTCAAATGAGTAACGATTAGACAAGACGATGCGGCTACAAACCATGATTTTGAGAAAAAGTTGAAACCACGAGGAATGGCATCTGAGCGAAAAGCCCTGAGAACCACGACAAATTGCTCCTCTGCAAATGGCAGCCATTTTATACTGCGGAAAATGGGGGGAAGCTGACACGTTTTGTTTGCTTTTGTTAGAGAGACTGCAAAATTGAAACAGAGTTCAATATTGGGGAGTGAGAGTTTGCAGGGTTACAGCGCAACACCGATTTCAGTTGCGTGATACAAGTGGAAATGCAGCATATATCAACAGTATTAATGTGAAATATCAATAAGCGGACAATCGGGTGCTCATGACGTGACAGCAGAATAAAATTTTATTAACTTTCCTTTTAGAAAATTACAATGACGTTTATAATCCACACTGTTCGAGCGGTACCACTTTTTTGTAGATTAAGTCTGATATAGATATGTGAAGGTAAGCAAAGAGACTATTTTTCGCTGCGATTTTCCATAATCACATTAAACTTCAAATAGCAATTGACGAATCATCACACACGCCACCATTAGGATTTGGAAAAGACGAGCTGTGAAACCTTTTATCGCGGGTCAGAAAAATCCAAAATATCGTGGTAATCACCAGCAGATTGATAGCTTACATTGCTTGAAACATCGTTAATTAGGTCTATACTGTGATTTTTTTATAGCAACAAGTTCTACATCCAAATGCAGTAAGAAAATTGCCAGACAATAAACCTTTCTCTGTGAATTCGGTGACTAAATCTAATAAATTGCATCAACATCGATCTAAAACGATTGATGCTCTTATATCAATGTGCTATCATCCGCATTACAGGAAGAGTGAAATGAACGCAGCTCCATTGAGTTTGGACGAGCTACATTAGTTTATGATTCAGATATCAGTGATTCGTAGCCCAGTGACGAGTGATTTCCAGTAATGTCTCAATCCAATTTACTTTCGTCCTTTTGCCGTCGGTGATGGTAACTAAGCTAATCCATGAATCAAGCTCTAACCTAGCGATATCGCTCGCATACATTTTAAACCAAGATTCAATATTTTTGGAAATTCTAGAAACATTACAATATGGATTTCCTGGGAGTTAACTGAGTCGGTTATACATCGAACCAGTTTGATTGCCCATCATCGGTCTTTTTTACCAATTGCTATAGCGGCAGCGATCTTATTGCTCTAACTTTTTATATGCACAAAATTGCCCGCAGATAATGCGTATTTTAGTTTACTTCCCTGCTCAGTAAATATGCAATGCACTTTGACTATACTGAAATCTCTAAAGGTGTAAATGGTTCTCTTCCGTTTGACAGGATAGATTTTCAAGCCTGTCTCTTACGCTGGACAAGAAGTTTTCATAAAGAGTGATAGTAACCATTCGAAAACTTAAATCTTATGCTAGCGCCGTACATGGCCGATGTTTTGAAAATCCCTTTCATAACGTTGAGGAATCAAAATAAATTCATTTTTTACATTGATTGCGCAATTCAACTGTTACGCCGCTGAAAGCACGAAAGGCAGTGCGCGTATATAGAAACTCTCCTAGTATTAGAGTCAAAGGTTCAATCAGGTGTTTTTTGCAGAGCATCGAAGCAATTTCTACTCAAACACAGCTCACTTAGGTGCCATCGATCGATATCCACGCCTACCCGCCCCCCTGCGCCCCACCCTACTGCTCGTGAACTGTCCAAAAAACGATAACTCGCGCATGTGAATCAATTTTCTTCTCCCTGCTAAGGTGCGCAGAAGCGGTTTTTTCAGAATATAGGCATAGCGTTGCAATCGGTAAATTTTGCGCTATTCAGTGATTACTGAATAGTCTGAAGAAAGAGCTGTGTAGTGAGAGAATAATGCGCGTATGGAACATAATCTTATTATTTTCAGCATTTAGTCTTGAAAAACAGGTCGCATTTATCGTTAGGTCAAGATCTAAACTTCTGAACGGTTACGAGCACTCTTTATGAATTCTTCTTGCCTATTGGTAGGGGACGCGCTTGAAATTTGTGTGTTACCAAAAAAAGACCCCCAATAAACACTCATTTATCCACTAAGTCGCCTCAGATAAAATGTCTCATGTACAATCGGCGGTCATCGAGCAGCACCTTGATCGGACACCACGACAAGGTTCCAGCTGTGCATAGATATTCGAACAAACAAACCAAGTGTAATATTACAGAGTTGTGTGTACACAATTGCAGTTTACCACCGATTTCGCCCACGTGACATAGGCGAACGTGCATTGAACATTTGCTATTTGACTAACGAAAAAGAATAATAAGCGAATATGTGAGGTGATCGAAAGCAGACAGAGGGTTAATGAACACTTTGTTTCTAGCGAAGAGCACTATTGTTCAATAACAAAACTTTGCACAAGAGGGTGACGTTTCTAGTATTTGAGATGTGATAAATAATGCATATGGCCATGTAATAGCAAATGAGAAAAATCATGCATTTTCAGATACAAAGCTGTCTCTGGAGTCACATTAGACATGATGTACCATTAGACGGATCATCCACTCAACACTTAATTAGAATTATGATGGCACGGTATTCGGAGCTATTAATGTCGACTCGAGAATGTGAAATTCTGCTGTGACCACATGAGGGTTAATCGCTTTACGTTCCTCAAAAAACGCTTTCAAAAGATTCAATCTATATAATCTATGAAGCAATAAAATCTCTTTCGCAATGAAATAGGTTGATTGATAGGCGTGTTCTCAAAAGTAGATTGTTTGCTACACTGTTTAGATTATATTTTGACTTTTTTCAGTGAAATCGATAAGTAAATCCCTTAAATCATGCAAGCACCAACCTGTAATTTTTGGAATTTGCTTCGGTTTCTGCAGTCATTCACACTTTAGCAAGAGTGGAATTAATGAATCTTAATTGTATTCCAGAGAATAACTCCACCTAAACTGGTTAAATGGGGCATCAATGAATCTCGTTCTGATGATGAGTAAACTTCAACTATTTCTCAATTCGATTGTCTTTTTTTCTATTCCAAATTACTGACAATGATCGAGCTCTAATTTTAAGAGAAGTAGCTGGTGATACAAATATAGCAGTCTCTTCCTATTTGACTGTTTGCTTAGATTAATTTCAAGCAGGATCTCAAAAACGGTTTGAAAGTAAAGTAAAGATCTCGTCCGAAATGTCTACTTCAAAAACAGTTGAGTAGAAATGTATTGCTATATTCGCTTTACTATTTATCGAGCAATCGACTGCCACTGCAGTGTCAGATTATCTTTTCACCCGATTGCAGTGTAAGGTGTTCACCGCCGATTCCCTTATAAGCATAGACTAAGTTAAGCAAAAGGCATGTGGTACTGATGAAGCATATGATGAAAGCCGCACTGGAAGTGTCACTCCAGACCTCTGAAAGGCCTAAAACAAGTTGTCAGGTTCTTGACTAGGCAATAGTTCCTTACTGAACCTACTTTTGCGTACACAACGCTGCGCATAAAAAAAATGCTGTTGAGTTTTCTTCTCTGTTCACCAAATATGCCATCCAGCTCGCCCGTACTAAAGTCTTTGAAGCACTGTGCGCTCTTTTGTCTACTGGGTTACACTGTACAGAGAAATATCACGTATAAGGTGTTCCATGAGTGTATAGCAGCCAGCAAAAAAATTCTTGATTACTGTTCACGCTGCTTGCCTCACCCTAGTTTATGTAAAACTTATTGTACCAGTATGTCAGCCACCACATGACGCTATGCTATTGGGCAATTATTGATGCATTATAGTTGCAGTAATGACACAGAAAAGAGCTCTGAGGACTCTGAAAAAATGTTAGCTATCACAAATTTAGTAAATGACGGTTAAGAGTTTCACTATATTCGTCAATTAGGCAAAATTGCAGCTCTAATCACAGGTCTGAATTTCTCCAACGAATTTGATGAGATTTCATGTACTCTCAATAGTTTCTCAGATACTCCGAAACCGTTAATAAAAAGTTACTTCTATTCTTCCATTTGGACGTGTGTTACGTACTCGTTAATGGGTGCTTGATAGCGATGAATTGTTAGGATTTTTGTATCTATTGAACTCCTAACAACAAGTAGTTTTTTGAGAGTTATCGTTTGTTTATTAGCTATCAACAGTGAGTGGCGTTTCAAAGTTTTTTTTTTTTGCATAGTTATTGTTGAACGTTCCTGTCTCACCAGTATTTCCTTTTAACACGTCTCTATGTGCTATCACACTGCACTCATGATTTCCAAATCATCACCATTGTTGTTTTTGGGTTCTTCTCTTCGTCTTTGTATGGATTACTAATAATTGACGTTGAGAATTTGTGATAGCAGCAAATACTCTTGATTTTTAGGAGCCAAAGTAACTCTCGGTCACAAATGTATATTTAAGAATATTGAGTGATACGTATAAACTCATCACTAGTCTTCGATAAAACTTCATTCACTTGTACCGATGGTGCATGCCACTGCTACATCGCGGAGAGTGCTGTTTGCTACCACTCCTTCTTCTGCATGAATCGCAGGAGCCTTAAGTACCCTACCGTTAACGGGTTCATTTTGGTGAGCATATATTGGCATTGAACAAAGTAAAAGTGAGAGTTTCCTATAAGCATAATCTATAGATTGCAAAATCTAATGTCAGCCAAATCAAATCTGTAGTAAATTGGGTTTGATGCTGATCTGTGCTAACTCGGTGAAACGATTAGGGGTTAACTGCCAACAAATTCAGTACTTCACCTCGAAGAAAAGTGATAGCAATGCAGTGTCTTGGCTGGTGTAACTTTAGCACTTTCCGCTGGTAGGAGTGAAGAATGAGTTGAACTTTTATGTGAGCAGAATTTTAAGTACCACTCAAGATTCGTAGATGTAATTGCAACATTATACGACCTCTCGAAATCAGTGGAAATAAAAATTCATAGGGATTAAACAGAGACAGCTCACATTTGAGTAAATCACATCAGTCTCGGAGATGTCCACAAGTTTTCTTTTTATAAGAGACAAAAATAGTCAGTGGCACCACTTGGTGTTTTTTCAATAACTTGTCGTAAGTAACACCAAGAGTTAAAACTAACCAACATAACGTGTGCCCAGATTTCAGATGTGTCATCCCTATTTATTAGTTGTCTTAAATTCCTACTAATAACTCTGGATAAATAATAATGTATGAGTATCGCTTTTGCTCCAATCATGACTTGATATAAAAAACCATTTCCCAACATTGAAGGCCTTATTAAAGGCATGCAGCCCTATTCTACATAGTTGTGCACATTTTGTGTTCAAAAGTGACTACAGCGGATCATGTAGACAATAAGAGAAAAGCACATCAATGTGCCAGCTCATTCAGATCCATGGCAGTTATATGGAATTAGCAGACGGCGGTAGGTTATGAAGTGAATAGTGAATTAATTGGCACTTAAAAACCATTTCCACACCTCAATTTACGAAGTTTTCCATATTGCGACAATATTTATTACATGATGGTAGCATAATGAAGTAAAGTACTTTTTACTACTGATAATGCAAGTTATAGAGGAGTAACTGAAGAGCTGCGTTTAAAAAACACTTGAAGTGTTTTGAGGAGGAAAAGAATGAATTACAAAAAAGAATGTTTTACGATCATGTGCAATACACGCCTCGACGTTACCCGAAATGGGTTTCAGTAAGCAGACTCACTTGACAGGAAGTGAACAGACCTAATGCGAATCACTGTTCAATAAAACTCTTCATAATCCCGCTTTATTTTTGAGTTTCTCACCGACATTCATTCACGATCAATTTTTTCTAATGAGAAGATTATTAAGATGAAGCACTCTAAGTTTCAAGGAAAGTGGTAGCGTTGAAATCTTAGGATGTGGTGCACAAATTGTGCGAACAAGTTCTTGTCGACTCATAAACAACGTAGTAACTTACTTGAACATTGTCCATGCTAATATAAAATAGATGCTTGCAATTTGTGATAGCAGTGTTGCTGCGCAGTGTTCCTTCACTCTTTTTTCCTTCTTACAACTTTTGAAAATGTAAAGGCCTAATTTATTCTCAGCATCTACATATTGCCATTAGTTAAGAAAGAGCTCAAGCAGATGAGGAAAATAACAATAAAGACAGATGCATACATATGAGGCCTCTTATTGTGTCTTCCTTGCGACTATATCATGCGATCCTCTTCTTTATTCACAAAACGAATTTGAGATAAAGTTGTATGTTCTATTTTCCTACTGCACAATGCTACATTGCTCTGTGGATCTGTAGCGTTTGCTGGTCGCTTAGAAGATCTATCTGAATCAGGCGCTCGCTATTCAAAGAGGCAAAACCGAAATCTGCTTTGTATGAAATGATAACAGTCGCGCTATTTTGACACAAAGGCAAATGTATAGAGTGTTTTAAGCCTCTCATGCCCAACAATGAAGTCGCTGAAACAGGGAGCGGTTTTTCTACAGGTGTGACGCTAAATAGTCAAAAAGCAACCTTATGTTGTGCTTGTGAAGGGTCTGAATAATTCGGAGCTAGATTTTTTTACGAAATTTTCGTCATAATTCGTTGTTCATAAGTTAACAATAGATGGTATACACTCAGTGTTCCTGAAACGGCGATATGAAATAGTCTCCATCAAAGATAATGGCATAGGCTGAATGTAGTGAAGGCTTGAAAGTTGGTAGTGATCTAATACTGGATCAATTTTGTTTTACGATCTTCTAAACTCTCTAGTACCAAACATCAAATAAAATGTAATTGAGACGGGATCACATGCTACGAACAATTAAACCGATGACAGTATGTATAGCTAATCATTGAGTTGCAGTCTCGAAAAACCTACAAATACTATGTTAGCTTGCGCCTTCATTCTATTTTTGCTACTACTACTCTTATTTCTCCGAACACACTATAAATCAATCAAATTCACCGTTGTGCTCATTCTTGGCTTCCTCTCATTGCAAATCAATATAATTAGTAGGCGTAGTTTTCTAGAATGGAATTCTTTTCCATACGTTTAACTTGGTAAAAATCACTGATAGTCAATCGTACTCTCGTAGTTAATGTACATTCAAACAACAGTTTTTCTAGATTATACTTTTTTGGTGATTTTTCGAGGTTACATCTTTTTGAATAACTGTTGAAGAAGATAGGTGTGATTTGAGAGTTTGGCTTTAGCTGTTCGCGCCGATATTACTGAAAAGCTCAAAGATCGCTTAAGAGAGGAGCCTATGCTGTAACTTGACGGAATCGTTTAATTTGAAAGAGTTAGAAACCTTGAGTGGATTTTATTTCTAATTCAATACTATGGAACTGAACATTTTCCTGAATTTCAATCCAGATTCATTGTTCGATGAAATATTACTGCTCTAAATTGTTGAGTAAAAAATCAGCTCGACTAAATACCAGATATATACCCATTGATGTAGAGCAATGTGCAAAACTTTCGCGTCAGGCGGGACTAGAACCCGCACCTCACTCTTTCCGGGAATAACGGGAGTCCGTAGTGTAACGGATAGAGCACGCAATCCAGAAAGAGTGAGGTGCGGGTTCTAGTCCCGCCTGACGCGAAAGTTTTGCACATTGATCTACATCGATGGGTATATATTTGAAATATCATACCACCGCTATAAGCGGTTAAATAAAAACGAATATCATTTGATCTTTAACCCAATATCTGTCAGCGTGACTGGGTTCAATGTCGAGACCAACCACCTGGGCCAGGCCGTTGACGGCTGGCGGCTGGCAATAGGTGCGCTGAAGCGTAGAAGGAGCGATGAGCAAAATGGGCGTCAGTAGTGTGACGGACAAAGCACGCATTCCCGGAAAGAGTGAGGTGCGGGTTCTAGTACCGCCTGACGCGAAAGTTTTGCACATTGATCTACATCGATGGGTATATATTTGAAATATCATACCACCTCAATAAGCGTTTAAATAAAAACAAATGTCATTTGACCTTAAATACCAGATAGTTGGATTGATTTTCGCAGAAATGCAGAAACGACGAACGCTTGCTTTTTCAACGGTAGAGAATTGCTTTATCTGCGTTGCGAAACCAACGAACATCTGTACAAGTTCGATAATGCTTGATGTGGTCTGAATGTTATCACTATCAAAGAAAGTTATGCTTCTGATTAGGCTCAAAACCCTCTAAACCAACCATGATTAAACTATTGTCCCTTCACTTCGTGCGCTAAATTTCCGTTAATATTCAATTGAGCCTAAAAGCTTGCATGTAAAAATTCTCTCGTTAAACTCTCGGTATCAAAAATTTTATGATTTTCCTCGTGTGCTAGTTAACTGCCAGCAGTATTTGGAGTTTTGCAGTATTTCTTCATTTTCTCCTGCTGAGTAAGGAATGCAAGCTGAAGATGCAACATAAATTTCCTTAACTGCTACAGCGCACTAAGAAGGCCTTTAAAGAAAACAAGTAAAGTTAGATTTTTAGAAACTGAGCCACCGAAAGGGCACTGAATTTGTGTTCAGCGATG